>JAXCHB010000188.1:4237500-4427500 GCA_036926305.1 Uropetala carovei
TGTTGCTCATTTTGAAATGCGTTATAATTTTTTTCGTCGCATAGGGCAGTTATATTGGAAAACAGCCGCTACTATTTCGAATTTTTACATTAACAGATTTCTTCTTTCTGTTGTTACTAAAAACCCATAATTCTGCCAAATTTCATGATTGTATCTCATTTAGGAGTTCCTTATAATTTTCACACTCGTATGGGGCAGAAATGGGACAAAACCGTCCCTAAGAATAAGATTTTTTGCAATATCTTATTTTATCTTTGGTTGCAACGTTATTTCTATAATCATGCCAAATTTCAAGTCACTAGGTCATATGGAGCTGCCTCATCTTTTTTGTTCTTGTATTGAGCAATACTGTGCCAAAAGAGCCAAAAAATGGGGATTATATCAGTATGGGATCTCCTTCATTTGTCATGGTTTAACATTAATGGCATTAAAATATAAGCTTCTGATTCCCATTAAAAGCTTACCCATATGAAAGCATTAAGACTGTTGCCTCAGAAGCCTATTGTTAGACCCTGAAAAATTACCACTTTTTTGCGGTAAAAACTATAAATTTATGATAATTCTACTCGGATTTGAATTCTGACTTCAAAAATAATATATCTATTATATATATATATATAAATATTAAGAAGATTTAACTTTCTTTTAAGGGCAGAACCGACTAGAAAAATTGATTCAATTCAATAAATCACACTATGACTGTTCAATTTTTTCCAATTTTTTTGTATGTATGAGCTTCTTCCCAAAATTTATGAAAATGCTGACGTAACAGCACTACCAATAATATTAAGAAATTTTCCTGCTAGTTGGTTTGCCTCATCGTATGCCATTTGATGTTATGTCACTCATCTGGGAGGCTGTTTTGTGAACACACATACAATGTGCTCTGCTTTTTTTCAAATGAGTTATTCAAAAAAACAGAGTTTGCATCAAGTTCATTCAAGCTTGGTCGAAAGAGCTTCTGAAACACATTGTATAATACGAACAGCCTTTGGAGAAGATGCTTTGTCAAAACCTACAGCTAGTTACCAAGATTCAAAGATAGACTACTGTAGAAGATGAAAAACTTACTGGATAGCCATCGACAAACAGAGCCGATGAAAATGGTGAAAGGGTTCGAGAGTTAATTCATCAAGACTTGCATCTCACTATTCATGATCTCTGCCAGTTTGGTCTTCGTGCATTAAGAAAAGAAAATTGACTCAATTTTTGTCGTGATTTTCAAAAACAAGTTCATGATGATCCAGGTTTCTTTTCAAAGGTCACTATAGGTGGTGAAATACGGTTCTATAGTAACGATCTGGAACCAAAGCAGCAGTTGTCTTAGAATTAGAAGGGTAGGCTATCTACAGCTCTTGCTCTGCGACCATTGTTGTTCTATTGTGCATCTCCAGCCGTTTATCCTTCAAGCAAACAAGCACTTTGAGTAGCTTGTTTATTGGGATCCTATGATAGTCACTCGGGCTCATAAAATGAGAGCCCAAGTGACGTAATCTGAGTCCTGCAAGGGACTCACATTGACATAAAATGTGTGATGCTGTTTCCTCACTTTTTCCACACTTAGCACACTTTGGGTCTTCAACCTCGCTTATGTAAGTGTCCCTTTAAGTGACAGTGTCCAGTCAAATGACCCGTCACTGTTCTTAACTGGTTCTTATTTAAACATAATAGTTCCCTAGTTCTGTTCTGCGAGATTCCCCGTATAAAGGATTTTGCATGTTTCTGTTCACTAATGGACTTACAATAAACAAGGTGCCTTCTGTTCATTCTGTCCCTGATTTCCCTCCTTGCAACACTCATAGAAAGCTCAGGTCCCAGGAAGGAACTTTCAGTATCCTTTTTTTGCCAACAAATCGGCAATTTCATTACCTTCAATCCATTTATGACCTGGCATCCATAGCAGTTGAATCCTGTTATGTTCTTCCAGCTCTATCAGGGATTGAAGGCAATTCCAGACTAATTTAGAGTCAATCTGGTATGAGTCAAGTGCCTTTAATGCTGCTTGACTATCTGAGAGAATATAAATGTTACAATTTTTATAATTCCTTTTCATATTCTCCATTACAGATGCAATTATAGCATACACCTCAACCTGGAAAACTGTTGTGTACTGCCCTAGGCTAAAATGAAATATCATCCTTGTTCCGTAACAGTACACCCCAGCCCCAGTGCCTGCATTTGTCTTGGACCCATCTGTATACCAGATTAGTCCCCCTCTTCTATCAGGTCGAAGCCCCTTTTCCCATTCAGTGCGATTTTGTAAGAGCACACTGAATGGCTTATGAAATGAATATTTTGGTATCAACTTATCCGACACCATTGCTAAAATGGTGTCTTCAAATCTTTCCCAAATCATCTTGGAATGCCCATGGTCTGTGGACCGTGACTTCCATTGTCCATTGCAGGTGAGTCTACATATACCTGCTTGGGCATCTGCATCCACTACTAAATGTAGAGAAGTGAGTTCCAAGATTATCTCAATTGCTGCCGTTGGAGCCATACTCATTGCTCCCGTGATGCCAAAGCAGGCTAACCTCTGCAACTTACTGAGTTCATTCCTGCTGGTCTTATCTTTAAACCTAGGCCACCAGACAATGGCGGCATAGGTCACTATGGCTCTAACTACTATAGTGTATATCCAGTATACCACTTTTGGTTTTAGCCCACATGTCTTGCCAAAAGTGCCCCTACAGGTCCAGAAGGCCCTGCTGGCCTTTCTTGTAACTTTTTCCAGCTGTGAACCTCAAGGCAATCCCTTGCCGAATATAAGTCCATGGTATTTGAAACTTCTTGAGGTGAAACTAGAGACAAAATAAGTGGACACATGTCCCGGGTTCGAGTAAAAATGGGCAAAATAGATTTACACGCACAACGTATACCAGTATTTAACTCGCCCATTTCATCGGTCGCTAAGGCGTTAGCATTGTCAGTCTAGGGTCAGTGGTTCAATTCCCGCTGTCTGCGAACTTTTTTTCGTTTTTATTTCCATTTATTTTTTCAAATACCAAGCTGGGTACGTTTCTCAACTTCGTTATTTGTGATTAAATGTTTTTTATAGTTATAAAATAATTTTTAATATTTTAATCTTTCATTTTTTATTTGCCAGCGGTAAAAAGAGGTGGTCCACTCACTATCCACCATTCAACTGAATATTTTTAAGGCAAAGGCTTGGATGGTATTTATCATAAAAACAAGGAAAGTACAAATATTCCTTGCACCACGCGCATCTTATGAAATGTATTGCGAAACATTTGCACTTCTGTTTGCATAGGTCTTGGGGAAAATAAACCTCCCAAACTTTCATGAAAACACTTCTGGTGTCCGCTAATTTCGATGCATGCCATGCATTCTGGAGCATTTCTCGGAATGCGGGTGAAGACAGCCACAAGATGCCATGTTAATGTAAATTGCTTACTGTAAGTGGCCGGAAATGCCATTCCTCCTCCCTTCCTGTGGCTTTTATCTTGGGTGGACTGCCTCACCCTTCCACCCTTTGTTGGGCACGTGTAAGACCGCGTCAGCGGTATACAATCGCCCTTTGGCCGGGTGGTAAGATCGGAAGGGACCCAATGAGCGACCGCTATGGAGATCACATGGGTGACGCTTCCCTAGGCGGTTGTCTTGACGGTGTCCGGTGTAGGCAGTCGGGTGGGAATAGGCTAATGAGTGGGAATGTAGACCGGAACACAGAGAGAGAATAAAGAGTTTTAGTTGGAGTTGGTGTTTCCTTTCCTGTTCCCTCTTTACTCCTCACGACCAACGTCCGCTGAAAATTCAGGCTTACAACTGGTGTCAGAAGTGGGATAGCCTGACAGCTAATTGAGGAGTGAAAAATATCGGGAAAGGAAGCATGGTAGTTGAAGGTAGGTGAAAATGTCTGCGTGAATAGGTTTGTCAGGACGCAAGATGGAGCTCCAACAGGCCGTTGATGAAATGTGCGAGCAGTTAAAGGTTTTGAGGGAAGAGAATAGTAGGGTGAGGGCACAAATGGCAGAAACGCGGGGCAAAATGGCTGCCAGAAAGAATTATGCACTATTTTCGGCCGTAGGGAGTATTTCCGGAGGACCAGAGGAAGAGGTGGAGGAATTTTTTGACAAACTGGAAAAAACGGCGCAGTTGAGCGGGTGGACGGATGAAGATCAACTTGACGTAACGAAACTGCGTGTAAGTGGAGAGGCCGCGGAGTACGTCTGCAACAAAGAGGAGTGTCGGAAGGCCAGCACCTACGGGGAGTTAAAAAGACTACTGGTGGAGCGCTATAGGTCGACGAGGAGTGGCCGATTTTATCGGGAGCTTTTGTCAAAGCTCAAACTCGAGGCCGGGGAAGAGATACATGAATTTGCTGACCGAATAAGGAAGGTAAACGCACGCACCTATGAGGGACGGCAGACTACGTAGAGGCGGTGCTATTTGAAGCTGACCAAAGGGCACTGGACGCGTTTTTGAACGGCTTGGCGGGTGATGTGGGACGGCAATGTCGTTTGTCCATGCTGAAGACATTCGACGTGGCTATAGAAGCGGCCATAAGGATTCGAGAAGTGGAACGGCGTCCCAAGGCACCCGACGCAGAGCGGACCGTGTTTGCGGCACCCGCGGGAGCTTGTTATTTGTGTGGGCGAACCGGGCATTTTGCGCATGAGTGTGTGCAAAGTCAGAGAGGGCGCTGTTATTCGTGTGGTCGAACCGGGCATTTTGCGCGAGATTGCAGGGCACGCATGTCGGGAGGCAGTCATAGGAACCATGAAAGCATGAGGACTTTAAATGAGAGAGGGGCCATGCAGGCCCCAATTAAAGGTCGTGTTGTCACAAGTAAATTTGGAGAGCTGGAGGAACGAATTGGCGATACGAGTGCAATGTGGCTGCCGAGAGTGGCGGATGTTAATAGACACTGTGGTGCAAGTATCCTTACTTACGGGGCAGTGTTGTTGCAACCAAACACCCGGGAAATCCCCCTACAGAATAAAGGGAATTACGGGGAAATATATTTGGAACCATGGAGAGGTTTCCGCACTGATAAAATTGGGAAGATCCGAATATATATTGAAAGCGCAGGTGGTGGACTCATTGTGAGGTTACACAGGCCTGTTGGGAATGGACTTTTTAAGGGAATGCGGTGCGGTCATTGATTTAAGGATGGGAGAAATGCGCTTGGGAGAAAACGTAGTGCCTATAGGCGAGAGGGCAACAAGAGCGGAGAGCGGACGCGAGCGAAAGGAGGCGAGCTTGCGACGGACAGAGGGACCGAGGCTGATGCCACTTCGCAGTAGCGAGAGGGTGACAAGAGCAGACGTGAGTGAGGCGAGGTGAGCCGTCGTCGCCAGTGCATAGATGTTCTGATTCGGCTGGTAGCAGCAGAGGTGGTTCCCGCTCGGAGCACGAGGCTGATCCCGTTGTCCCTCCGCGCAGACCAGTGGCAGGAAGGGCAATCCTGTATGGTGGAATCGGGGTTGGAAGACGACCATTGTTGGGTAGCGAGGGGTGTGTGCCAAGTTGGAAAGAATGGAGAAGTGATTGCACGGGTAAGCAACTTTGGGTTCGATGACGTAACCCTGGAGAAAGGTACAGTTTTGTCGAAAGTGAGCGAAGTGTATGAAGGTGAGTGTACCCAGGTTGGTGAGAAGTTTGTGTGGCGAGTTAGAACCGTGGGGAATGAGGCTTTAGGTGTAGATCTAGCGGGCAAACTAGGGCACCTGACAGAGGGGGAGAAGGGTATGTTACTACCGATTGTAGAAAGGTATAAAGACCTGTTTACGGGGGTAGAAAACCCGCCCGTGACTCACTTGACAACCCATCGTATTCCGACGGGAGACTCACGACCTATTTTTAGGAAACCTTATCGTGCGCCCCATTACCAAAAACTGCTAATAGAGAACTTTGTTCGAGAACAATTGGAAGCAGGAATCATTATGCCAAGTGAGAGCCCTTGGGCTTCACCCGTGGTGGTTGTCCCGAAGAAATCAACTGACGGGAAACCCAAATATCGATTTCCGGGCGCTTAATGCCATCACTAAACCCGATGTATATCCGATACCTAACATAACCGAGACGCTAGATTATTTGGGCGGGTGTCAATATTTTACCACTTTAGACTTAACTAGTGGTTACCGCCAGATACCTATGGACCTGGATTCGCAGGAGAAGATGGGTTTCATAGTGGATAGCGGACATTGTGAGTATGTTAGGATGCCTTTTGGACTTAGAAATGCACCAGCCACTTTTCAACGAATGATGGAGCAGGTGTTGCGTGGATTAAAGCCGATGGAATGTCTAGTATACATGGACGACGTGATAGTTTTTAGTGGCACCATTGAAGAGCATGCCCTGCGATTAGGTCACGTTTTAGAAAAGTTGAGGCAAGCTAGATTATCTTTAAAATTTGAAAAATGCTTTTTTGCTTTGGAAAAGGTGAATTATTTAGGACATGTGATATGTAGCGAGGGGATTTACCCCGACTTATTTAAAAGTGTTTGTAAATTATTATGTGTACAACAGCTGAGGACGTCCCCTTATCATCCCGAGACGAATGGTAGAGTCGAGAGGGTGCATCGTACAATAGCACAGATGCTCAGTCACTATGTGAACTGCAAGAATAACGATTGGGACGAGTGGCTAGATTACGCGGTGACCGCTTATAATACGAGTGTGCACCGTAGTACCAAGTTTTCCCCGCATACACTAGTGTTCGGGTTTCCCATGGCTATGCCTTTTGAGTGTGCCACGTGGGGAGAAGAGGAACTAGATAACGCAGCTGTGTCAAAGTTGCGCTCTCATTTGCGAGAGATGTGGGAGAAATGTAGGAGGAACAGTGAAAACGCTCAGAGGAAACAAGCGAGGGAAACTCCAGTGAAAGGGGTCCTTAAGGAATATCGTGTGGGCAATTATGTGTATCTGAGCAATCCGTGCTTGAAAGTAGGACAGGTGAAAAAATTTCATAAGCCCTGGAAGGGGCCTTATCGTGTGTTGGAGGTTTTTCCCCCCTGTAATTTACGGTTGGAGCTCCCGTTTCGCAACCTGGTAGTGCATAGGAATCGGGTAAAACCGTATTTAGGTCAAATTCCACCACCTAAAACAGGAGACGGCGGGGAGAGGCGTCGTGGACGACCACGCAAGGAGCGGCGTTCCCCTCAGCTGGTGGAACAGCCATTGTTCTGGACGGATGATGCTGAGGACATAGTCTTACCGTGGTGTTGCCAGGAGACAAAGGAGAATCTCCCCGTTGGCGACCTTTCAACCTCACCCCAGTGCATTCCTGAGGAGAACGTGCGGGACCAGGACAACAACGAAGAGATAAGCGAAGTGGGTCAACGCACCGAAGAGGCGGGAGAGACTGAGAGCCCTGTTTCCCGCTCCCCTCCCTCAGCGGTCTCCCTACCTATTGCGGTTTAGGAGGCATAGAGGCGGACCTCCCCCGACCCTATCTTCTTCGTTCTCAGGGGCCGCTGTCGCCGGTGGAGGAAGAAAAGACGACGACAGAAGGAGAGACAGAAACGAGAGATTTAGAGGAAATCTGTGACGTTGTTGCTGCACCACCGTATAATTTTCGACCGAGGTGGGAAACAGCCCTGTAATGGTGCTTAGTGGCATAATGGAGAGTGTGTGTGTGGTGTTGTCTCATGGCGACGGTGATAGGCGAGGTGGAAATTGTTCCATCCACCAACGCAAGAGTGACATTTGGCTATCCGACCATTCATGGGTGATTGCCCTGAATTTTAATTTGTTGAAGCTACGCCGGGAGTATGACGATTTGAGCGGGGCAATAGTGAAGGCCAGGATGTTGTTTGACGAATCGGTGAGGGACGTAAATTATCAATCTGCCGCCAAGCGCATGCACTTGGAGTACCTTCGAGTGAGGGAGGAATTGGAAATTTTTGTAGAGCTACTAGAGAAAAGACGTCGCATACGAGGATGGGTTGATGCGGGTGGCGCTTTGTTAAAAACTGTCTTTGGCACATTGGACTCACAAGATTTATTGAAAATTAGTGATAGGTTAGATGCCGTAGAAAGCCGAAGAGGGGCCCTTGCCGCCCAAGTGGAGAATCAATTGCTATTAATTAACGATTTGGAGGACAGAGTTGTTAATAATACAACATTTGTGCGAAACATTATTTCAGAGTTTATTGTGTATAGTAATCGGTCCTTGAGTAGATGGGAAGCGACTAATAAAATATGTGAAAATCGTCTTAGGGGGGATGATTTGTTGAGGCAATTGGGACACGCTCTGGTGAGCACTCGAATTGATTTAGTTAATTTACCTCAGGGGATAGAGGATAGTGTAAATAACAAGTTGAGTAGTATATTGGTACCGCCAGGGATGTTGCTTACATTGCTTAAGAGGATTGAGAGTAATATTTGAATGCCACTTTATATGACTGCCCCATGTGAACAACCGCACCTTTATGTGTACTATGGCATGTCTTCTGTGACGGCTATTGTAACGGAGTATTTTGAGGTTATTAGTAGAGATTCCCTTAGGGAACAGGGATAGCACATATGAATTATATCGAATTCACACGTTTCCTATTTATCACTCAGGATTGGGCAGTTTTATTAGGTGGCATATGGGCGAAGTGTTGATGATTAATAAAGATTGGGGCTATTATGTTGTTGCGAAGGAGAATGATTTAGATGACTGCAAGAAGGGACCCATACACTTATGCCCGACGCGGCGGCCTCTTATGTCGCGCATGGCGGGAAGTTGAGAGTATGATGTTTTTATGTTTCGAAATTCTAGCCATTGTGATGGCGACCTTATTAATTTGCGCAAACCTTATTTTCAGGAAACCCATTTGGCTTGGATATTTTCTGTGAAAAACGTGACCGAGGTGACCTTGGTTTGTCGAAACTTTACCAGAAGTTTTCCGGCGTTTACCATTCAATTGCACGATAGCGGGCTGTTGAAAGGCGCTCTTCATTTTGATGTGATTGGTGATGAATTTCGATTAGCGGCGTCATTGCATGGCGAGTCCGTCGCTATTGGGGATCTTCCTCGCGTGATTGCGCCGGAGGTTCCTCTCGTGGGTGCGTTAAATCAAAATTTGGGAATGGGCGATAGAACAATTATGGAGAAGTTACGCGAGGAAGTGGACGCGGCTTTGAAGAGATGGGAGAAAGGGATCACGTTGACCTGGGCTTTGGATCGGGTCCGCGCACTGACTGATGATCGGAAAGTGAATAACAGTCAAAATTTGGGATACGGGGTGGGAGTACCTGCCCTCATTGTTAGTAGTATTTCCTTTGTTATGGGAATTTTTGGGTTGAAAAGAAAAAAAAAGGAAACGAAATTGCCATCTCCACGCTCGGGTCTCAGCACATGCGCCATGGTGGACGCGAGGGAGATTAAGGTTGTTATGCCGCATGAGGCAAGATGTGAGTATTATTGTGATGATGTTTAATGGGTGAACTGATTATTATGTATTGCATTGTATAACAAGTAGAAGTGGTGTTGTTGGTTACTTATTTTTCCTTATGAGAGGGAATTTCAATTAATACGATTGTGAGATGATGATACAATGATGTGTGGTTTGACCTGTGAGTTAACCATACCGGTGAGTTGAGGGGGGTGCAATCTATTATTTTCTTCGAGTTTAAGGGGTTTTGGTTACTCCTTGGCATAGGGCCTAAAAACGTTTATTTTAATGGAATAGGTAGAATGATTGTAGTGTAGTATATTAAAGAATGCATATTGGAAATTTGGTGGGAGGTATTTCGGTGATATGGTTTGTTGTGGGTTGTACTTGTTTATTTGATTTAAAGTAATTGTGTAATAGTGTTAGAATTTTATTATTATTGGGTAGGGGATGCGAAGTGCCATCTTGTTAATTATGGTAAAAACAGGAATGTATTTGTATGGGTGAAAGTTTAACGGTATGTTCAACTTTTCTTTGGTGGGGGGGGGGGGGGTGGTGTAAGTGGCCAGAAATGCCATGCCTCTCCCCTTCCTGTGGCTTTAATCTTGGGTGGACTGCCTCACCCTTCCACTCTTTGTTCGGCATGTGTAAGACCGCATCAGCAGTACACAATCACCCTTTGGCCAGGTGGGAAGATCGGAAGGGACCCAATTAGCGACCGCTATGGAGATCACATGGGTGACACTTCCCTAGGCGGTTGTTTTGACGGCGTCCGGTGTAGGCAGTCGGGTGGGAATAGGCTAATGAGTGGGAATGTAGACCGGAACACAGAGAGAGAATAAAGAGTTTCAGTTGGAGTCGGTGTTTCCTTTCCTGCTCCCTCTTTACTCCTCACGACCAACGTCCGCTGAAAATTCAGGCTTACATTACCTATAAAAAACGAACAGCCCCCGTTATATCTTGTTTATCGTGATTATCTGATAAAAACGAAGCATTGACGACGTCTTCATCGTCCGGTGCAAAGCTACTTCTGGAGGGTCCAGCAACTGGATCGATCTCTCCATCGATAAAGCGAAATGGTTCATGAAGGCAAAAGTCGAAATCAGGGAGGTAATCAAGACTTGTAAAATATTACGATAATCGTAAAAAAACGAAAAATCGCCATACTGAATGATCAAACAGCTAAATCGTAATCCAAAAAGAGTGCAGAGGTCATTGACGGGAGAGTAAGTGATCCAGGAGAGCAGAGGTCGATATCAAAAAAGCAAATCAAAGGAGTAAAGCGAGAGAAGCACGTAGCAAAAGCAGCGAACTGCAATAACTGAATTGGTGATGATCTGCGGCCTTTAATTGTGAGAGCGATCCACAATAGCATGTGTATTGCAACATTGTCGCGGGGAAATATGTAGAGTTTTAGCATGCGCGTCACCCCGCTTGGCGTCACGGGCACCGTGGGAATCTCTCATTTAATGGCGTGGTGTGGCTATCTTTGCGTTGCACGTTGTTTTTTCGTCATAGAGAAGCAAGATCGGATTCCGTTTTCAAGCTTAGACGATGCATTGCTTCTGATTTTGGTAAACCCGAAGAATAGTTCATAGTTTCCCAAAAATTATTTTATTTAACTCGTAAATACTATAAAAAAACATTTAATCACAAATAACGAAGTTGAGAAGCGTATCCAGCTTGGTATTTGAAAAAATAGACGGAAATAAAAATGAAAAAACAGTTCGCAGACAGCGGGAATCGGACCACCGACCTTAGGCTGACAATGCTAACGCCTTAGCGACTGCAGCCACGGTGCTCGATGAAATGGGCGAGTTAAATACTGGTATACGTTGTGCGTGTAAATGTACTTTGCCCAAGAAAGCCGGGACACGTGTCCGCTTATTTTGTCTCTAGTTTCACCTCAAGAAGTTTTAACTGGATTCTTGACATCGACTTGACAACACCCCCTTGTTAGTTCCAAAAAGGCTCGGTTCCTTAAGGCCCCTTGATCCATTTTCCTGGTGAATGGTACTACCACCGTTTTGTTTGGATTGACTCCCAATGTGGTTTTGTCGCACCAACTTTGGACCTTCCTCAGAGCTGTTTGTAGCACCTCTGAGACCGCTGAAGGATATTTCCCCTTAATCAGGATAGTGATGTCATCAGAATATCCTACTGCATGGCAACCCTCATCATTGAGCTCCCTCAGAAGTTCATCCACAACATTGCTTCATAGCAGGGGTGATAAAAAAAAACCTCCCTGTAGACATCCCTTGGTAATGGTAACCCTCTGGGTATCTCCTACAAGTGAGGTTACTGTGATTCTCTCCTTCGGCATGGAATCGATCCACCTACAAATGGTGTTTTCAATGCCATGCCTTCTGGCTGCTGAAGCTATAGCTTCAAATGAGGTTCGATCGAAAGCCCCCTCAATATCAAGAAAGGCTCCAAATGCCAATTCCTTACAGTTTAAAGCACTTTCAATATGTGTTACCACATTGTGGAGTGCTGTCTCTGTTGATTTACCAGCGTGGTAGGCAAATTGGTATTGGTGCAAAGGATATTCCTTTAAAGCCCCGTCCCTGATATATCTGTCTACCAATTTCTCCATAGTTTTAAGTAAAAACGATAGGAGACTAATTGGACCATATGCTTTTGCCTCCGTATAGTTTTCATGCCCGGGTTTAGGTGTAAACGTCATCTTTACCTATCTCCAAGCAATTGGTATATGCCCCATTGCTAAACAGGCTCTGAATATATAGCATAGTGGAGATGCAAAATGCTTGATCCCTTCCTGTAAAAGCACCGGTACAATTTCATCTGTCCCAGGAGTCTTAAATGGTTTAAAGTATGTAATGCCCATCTTATCCTAGACTGATTAACCACCTTTCTGGCCAGGCACCAATCCTCCCTGTTTGTTCTGCATCTTTGCACATCCAGGTTTGGTTGTTCCTGTCCATGGGTGACTCATCAATTATCTTAGAACCTGGGAAGTGTACGTTTAGCGATTCCCTTAAGGTTTCCTTCCCAGTTGTTGTAAAGCTTCCATCTGGTAGTTTCAAAACATAGATCTTACCAATAGCCTCCTTAGCCATGATTTTCTTCAGTCTGGAGCTGCCAGGTATATCCTCGATTCCCTGACAGTACCTCCTCCATGATGATCTCTCTAACTGCTTTGTTATAACTGGTGAGTTTGGTGCTGTGGTCATCCCATCTCCCAGTCCTTTTAGCTATATTAAATAGCTTCCTGACATTGGCTCTAAGATAGCTTAACTCTTTATTCCACCAGTAAATTATTCCACGAGTAAATTAACTTAGCCGGACAATTTTGATGATAGGATTGGAGAATAGCTTGTTGCAACTGGTCAACAGCTAACTCCAAATCCAACACCGAGTGAATGTTTTGCGGTAGGACTTCCAGATTTACTTTAAGGTCATCCTTATAGGATTCTCAGTTAGTTCTCTTGGGGTCCCTAAACATAACCATAGAAGGTACTGCCATTATAACATTGAAGCAAATGTATCTGTGATCCGATAAAGATGGCTCATCAGAAACATGCCAGTCTTTCACAAGGTTCCCAATACCATTGGTCCCTAGTGTTAGATCTATAACTTCCCTCCTTGCGCCATCAGCAAAGGTGGGTTCATTACCGTTATTTAGAATATTTAGGTTCGTACATACTATATACCCCAGTAGCTTCTCCCCTCTGTAGCTGTTGCCAGTGCTCCCACATACAATGTGGTGCGCATTGGCATCACACCTAATGAGAAGCTGTTTGCTGCCATCTTGACAGTGGCCTATAATATCTTTGAGGTCCTTGGTTGGTGGAGGACCCTCAGAATCATATGGTAGGTATGCCGAGGATATAGTAAGCTCCTCTTGGCTCCCACCTTTAGCGTACATAAGCTTTACTGTCGTTAAGTCTCTGGAACAGAAACTCAACAATGGTAAGGCATTAATACTTTTTTGTGTAAAAATGCAGGTTCTTGCATTGTCATCAGGGGCATTATAAAGAAATGCCCATTCAGGAATTCTTAACCTCTTATTGTTCCCTTGTATATCCAAGGTTCCTGTATCTTTCCCTTAGCAAGTTTTTGGCACAGAACTGCTGATTCCACCACAAGTTTATTTGAAGGATTATCATTTTCCTTCCTATTTTTTTGCAGATGCTGGTTCGTGGGTATCTGTAACAGTCCCCTCCTCCCCAGTATCTGCTGGCTTACCTTTAACATCAGGGTCACTTAGGACCTTGAAGGATCCTTGGTCCACCCATGTGTAGGCTGTATAGCCAGTTTGTTTAATAGCATTATCTGAGTCCCGGTCTACGAGTAGTATCAACCGTTGCCCAGTCGGTCAGGTTTTTTCTCAAGGACTTTCCAGTGCTCAGTTTTGAGTCCTGGATTATAGGCCTTGAGTCATCTTAATAAGTTTTTAGGATATTCGGTTGTTAGGTTCCGAGTCCTAAATGCCATTTTCACAGGTTTTGGAAGGTTCCTTGCTTCTACCACCTTCAGTACAGTTCCCTCCTTAAGCTTGTGATTTTTGAGGGCTTTAACATGCCAATCACAGGTTTTCTGGTTGTCACAGGTGTAGATAATCGTCCCTGCCACCAGGTTGTAAGTCTTGGGGCAAGGTAGAGGTTCTTCTTCTGGAGTTCCATCAACTCTCATCAGGATCTCAGCCTGGATGAGCTTGATATCTTCATCATCAAGCCTATCATCAGAGTAGCCTGCCTTGATGATTGTCATTTTTTGGGTAGCCAACATCTCACTGTTAGATTCCGGTTCCTTTTGGCCCTTGGGTCTCTTAGTGTGGTTGGTTTTCCCTGTTGGTATGGAGTTATCCGATCTGGTTCTCTTGGCCCCAGTCAAATTGCCTCCCTTCTCAAGAGGTGCCATATGCCCCGGTTCCTGTGTGCCCCCGGTAACATCCTGATACCTCTCCTGTCTTTTCAGCTAACGCATAGCAGCCCCAGATAATCTGGTCTTTTCTAGGTGAAGCCTATTGACTCCAGATGCCACCTTACTGATGTCTTTATCTCCTTATGAGGGTATGCTGGTACTGCCAGCTCCCCCCAGTGGTACGCTGTAACTGCCAGCCTCCATTGGAGAAACATCCTCTTTTTAACTCCGTTTTGGGAAGTCCTCTTTTTTTGGTATTCTTATTGTCTGGTCCCACGAGTAGCGGGGATATATTTGGTCACAGATGGAAGGCTAGATACAATGTGGTGTCACCTGTTGCCCCAAGGCGATCGTTCACTATACTGCATACTTTGCTACCCCAGTATCACTCAGCCCTCGGCACGATGCCTCACACCTTGACTTGGGTAGAACCAAAGCCCCGTTAGCCAGCATGTTTCAGGTACTCCAATGGGATTCTCTTGCTCCACTTGTTTCTACCCTCCATGTGTACTTAAAAGGCTCGGACGAGGGGTTGGAATTTTGGAGGGCAGCAGTTGTCTTAAGAAGGCCAGAGAAGTTTGAGCGAATTTCATGAGCACGATGATTGTTTTTATCAACTGTGGTGGTGTTGTGCATCCCAAATTAGTTCTCCCTGGCCGACCTGTCAATCAGCAGTATTACACAGAAGTGCTATGTCATCTGTGGAAATAGGGCTGCTAAGAACATCCCGAGAAATGATGAAATCGAAATTAGTTGGTTCATCACGACCATGTGCCTGCCCACACTTCCATGTCTGTTCAATGGTTTCTGGCTAAGAATAACATGGCTGTGGTCCCTCATCCCATTTCTCTACAGGCTTTTCTCCCTTCTACTTCTTGTCTCCAAAGATGAAATTGAAGCTCAGAGGAAAGGGGTTTAACCTTTTGCACTCATATGTCGAGTGGGGCTCGACACTACTGCTGGAACCCATAACAACTCCTATGTCGAGTGCTACTCGACATGCGTTTTTAAGAAAGTTTGGAGGAGATTTCTATCATTTGTTTACTCGAAATATAATCCCAAATGTGTCAGTGATCCATGAAAGGTAAACATACTCCTCACAAACACGTCTTAGATTGAATTAAGAGCATTCCTCATAAGTCCCTACAGATAAACAAACTGCTTAGCAAGCATCCTTAGTGCAGTTTTGAATTGATGATTTATAGGATTTCGGCTCTAGTTTTGTCTCATTGGGTATATAAGCAACGGAAAGACGAATCGCAACTGCAGATTGTTTTTCCTTTTCTAAGGATTGCCCTTCTTACCAAAATGAAAAAGTTTTCCAGAATTATCGCAGTGATTTTCAAAGTTTAAATGATGAATTTTACTTTGATATGGAGGAATTGCACCAAACAACTGATAATGATTACAGTGAGTTGGTGGATCCTGCCCCTGGACTCAAGGGGGGGCCCAGGGCTCAAGCCCTATTAGCCAGGCCTGGATCCGCCTATGCTCTTAGTTATCCATTACCAAGGTATCTATAATAAGTAGTTGCTTCTTATGTAGGCTATAAGCAGATATAATTGTTTTGGTATTTCTGAAAGGACTACAGGCCTGAAATTTGGCAGAATGAAAGGTTATTGGATACAGTTTAAGGGAGTTTTCTCAATCCATTGTTTCATTTATGCTCCCCCCATAAGTAAATCATGGAAATCAGTGCAGAGCATTAAAAATAGAGATAGAGACTCAGGATGCAAATATACAGCTGAATAAATGAGGTTTATTATTTTCTTAAGAGTAAATTCTAATCTATGGAAATTTTGACTAAAAATTGTTTTTAATCAGAAAAAAGGTGCATTTTTAACAATGAAAAATATCAAACACCATGGCAGTGAGTGTGATACTTTAAATGGGAATTGATGATTATAGCATCGATTTAATGTGAATCAGTGTACTATAGTGTAACGCTATTGATTTTGAACTATGGTGTAAACTTGTGAGGACATCCTAAACCCAACACAAAATTTTAGCAAGATGTTAAAAAAATTCTCGTGTTTCATAAAGTTTTTGAGTAATTTATAACTATTCAATTATTGAATCAAATGTAGCGACATCATCCAAAAATACAAACTAGAACTCATACTTAGAAGTAATACTCCTTTTACACGTGACAAAATGTCTTACTTCTTCAGCATTCTGGAACATGTCACAGCAACTTTAAAAGAAAAAGGTAGAGTAACTACCGTATTTAATCGATTGTAAGCCGACACCGATTGTATGCTGACCCCCACTTTTCACAATGCCATTCAAGGAAAAATTTTGATTTTCAAGTGCTTAGACAGCTGGGGTCATTTATTTCAAAATGCCAACAAGTATGAACGCCTCAGATTTTCAGTTTGTAATTAAATAAAGAGTATTAACTAAAATTACGGCGACATAAAATACGTTTTATTCACTTATTCATAACAACTTCTGCTAAAAGAGTAATTTGACCTCGTTATCCTCTGGTATCTTATTCTCGTAAAAAAATAGCTGTTTCTCGTAAATCAAATACGGACACCATATTACGCCTCAGATTTTCAGTTCATAATTAAATAACGAGTATTAACTAAAATTACGGAGACATACAATACATTTTATTCACTTATTCATACCAACTTCTACTAAAAGAGTAAATTAATAAAATTAAAACATAAATACTCCTTAACCGTACAAAGTGAGAATATTTAGACACAAAGTAAACATTAAAAAAGGGTTTAAAAAAAACAGGTAAGGAAGGAGTCAATGGAAAGAAAAACCAACCTGTAAACCCCGTAAACCTCTGTTACTTTGGTTTTTCCTTCCATTGACTCCTTCCTTACCTGTTTTTTTAAACCCTTTTTTAATGTTTACTTTGTGTCTAAATATTCTCACTTCGTACGGTTAATGAGTATTTATGTTTTAATGTTATTAATTCATCTTGCTGTAGTCTCCGACTTTTTTAATTACTAAAAGAGTAATTTGACCTCCTTATCCCCCGGGATCTTATTCTTGTAAAAAATAGCCATTTCTCGTAAATAAAATATGGACACCGTATTACATAACATACGTTAGTACTACATGAGTATCACCTGGGTATTCCTTTTCACTTTCATTCTTAAATTATTCTCCCAAGTTGGCTGCTGTGCCGCTAAGGCGCGAGGAAGTAACGGTTCACTCGGGAAATCCGAGTACGCGCATGCTATACACACTGAAACAAGATAGGTAGAGGAGGGAGGGAAGGGGGGTAGGAAAGGCAAATGTTTCAATTCACGAGTAAAATGAAACATTGTGTACATATGTGGCTTCTTACGCATACGAGCGCTATTGCTGCAGTTTTTTACGACTTTGACGCGCCACGTATTATTTACGTATTTTATTTCTTTGTAGGTGTTCAGTCATTTTGATTCTTTTTTGCATACATTTAAAGTAGATAGTTTACTTCAACTTTAATACACTATAAAACAATAGAATCTCTCCCTTTCTAAATTTAATTGTTGACAGAAAAACAACACAGGAAAAATATTTTATGATTATTACCTGTTTAAAATCATTAGATGCTATTTGTTTAATGTGTCATAATATCCAACATCGCATAGTTATTAAAGGGGTAAATGAGTATAACAAATGATAGAAGTTTATTCAGATGTTATAAAATGCAGATTGATATTAAAAATTTATTCTGATGTACCTTGAAAACTGGTGTTCTCATTAGGAAACAATTATAGATCTTTTTCATAAAAATATTTAAAATATGCTTTTCTTCTTTATCTAATTTTAATTCATTTTCTAGGTTCCAGCTCAATAGTTTACTATGAAGACGGAGAACCAAATGGCATACTCAGAGGTATTTATGTAAAATATTGATAGCACAAGTTAATGCATGCTATTTTCAATATTATATATTTATGAATTGTGAATACTACTCCTATTTCAGTTTATTAATGGGGTTTTTCGGGAGTGCCTTGTGATCCAATAAAATGGAAATTTTGGTATTGTATTTTGAAAAGAATCACTGTAAACCGTTTGTTCACAGAAATTTCTGTATTGTGAAATAATTCATAATTTTCTAGTTTTGTTCAGTTGTTTTTGCACAAGTTTTACATTTTATTTTCTAAATTTAGAAAAACACATTTATTAGAACATGGAATTTTACATCTATTCCTTAACATTTCCGTTAAAAAATAAGATGAATACATTTTTCTGCATTCCTCCATAAGTGAAAAGGAAGAGAAACTTCGTACAACATTTTCAATGAACTTTGTGTAAATATTAATTTGTTGTTCGTGAGCTTTAATTGCTATATCCTGTGCCCTGTTACTTAGTGGTGATACCATAATTACTCATATGTAAGCTGCACTTTTTTACCAAATTTTATGTAAAAAAAATGGAGATATTGCTTTAGAGCAGGGGAAAAAAATTGAAAAAGCTTAAAATGTGGCATAATTGTTAAATTTCTCTAGAACACTCCCTAATGGGTAGCCTGACCCCATATGCATGTAAAAACATTACATAAATAAATAAAAAGGAAAGAAATATTATTACTTATGATGGAGTTATAAACATTTCAGTATTTGCTGAGAATTGCAGCGGGAATCACCAGTGGCATTCAAGAAACGTCATGGTTTGTTATGGTGACCATATTCACACAAGAGAAAAACAGGACATCAGAATTTATTAGAAAAAAACAGGACAAAGCAGGACATCTTTTATCTAAATTTGTTTTTTATGATGAACTTTTCAAATATCAAAAGGCATAATTTGAGTAGAATTCTGTATATATAACAAAATTTGAAATGTAATTAACAAGGTGACAAAAATTAATTTTGCCCAATCAGGTGTCCTGCTTTGTGCTCATTAAGTTGTTGATCAGGGCAAATCAGGATTGGTGTTCCTTCATTGGTGAAATGGATTCAACTTAAAAAGTAGTACAGGTTTTTTACATTCTTATAATAGACAACTCTTTTCAAATGCAAGGTGACAAGATTTTCTTTGGGTAAAAGTAGGATAAATCAAAAGTTCACATGGTCTTAGTATAGATAATTTACTCACAAATATAACAAAGAAATAAGACAACTTTTATCACTTACCATATCTGCCTGAATACAAGCCGATGTTTTTTGTCAAAATTTATCATGAAAAAATCACCCCTCGGCTTAAATGCGAGTCCGAGGAAAATTTGGGTTATGGTTAAATCTGATGTCTCTCATTGCCTTCGCGTTCAAATGATAGTACTGTATTTTTCGTAAGGTAAATATTCGACCTACGATGACTATATATAAAAATATCTTGGCGAGATCGCTTGCGTAAATTGACGTCAACGCAAAATGCGTTGACGGATTTGAACGCTCAACTGTTTGAATTTCGGTAAAACTTGACATGGAACGTGTATAATTATAAAAATGCAGTTTCTTAAGGCAATGTATATGCTAATTTCATTGGAAATAGACTTGGATGAAAGAATATCTTGGCGAGATCGCTTGCATAAATAGACGATAACGCAAAATGCGTTGACGGATTTGAACGCTCAACTGTTTGAATTTCGGTAAAACTTGACATGGAACGTGTATAATTATAAAAATGCAGTTTCTTAAGGCAATGTATATGCTAATTTCATTGGAAATAGACTTGGATGAAAGAATATCTTGGCGAGATCGCTTGCATAAATAGACGATAACGCAAAATGCGTTGACGGATTTGAACGCTCAACTGTTTGAATTTCGGTAAAACTTGACATGGAACGTGTATAATTATAAAAATGCAGTTTCTTAAGGCAATGTATATGCTAATTTCATTGGAAATAGACTTGGATGAAAAAATATCTTGGCGAGATCGCTGTTACTATATTTGACCTTTTGTGAAGATGAAGATGAATAAAATTATTGCCACTGAATGTGGAACATTATTCAGCAACACAAAATTATTAATTGAAGTAATATTTCAAAATGTCAACACCTAAACCATTTCCCCCACATTTCTTCGATCTCGAATAATGTATTCTAAGATGTGCATGAATGCCCGGCACACTTCAGCTTAAAATCTACGAAATTTACGTTTTTGCCAAAAAAATTGTGGAAATGTTTGGGGGGTCGGCTTAAATCCGGGGTCGGCTTCTATTCGGGCAGATACGGTATATAAGAAATAAATAACATAAAGAAATGTCCACTTCTGGCACTTAATTTTCAAATAAATAGCATAAAGAAATAAAACAACTTCTGTCACTGAACATCCTGTCAAACTAAAATCTTTTTTTAGGCAATACGGGCATATTTCTCACTGCCATGAATCTGTTTTAGTATTTTTTTCATTGCTAGAAATGAAGGTTATAAATTCCTCACAGCTAAGATTGAAATTGCATTTAACAATTAAGCTGGCTTTCAAAGTTTCTAATTTAACCCTTGCTTTCTCACTTATCCACATATCATTGAGGACTGAGAAAACCCTCACAACACAGGCATTGGTTCCAGGCAAAGAAAGGCTGAACTCAACCAGAAGAAGTTCATTTTCAAATGGAACTGAATTACTTTTATAATGTTGAAAAATTTCCAACCATCACTTTTCCACAGAAAACACTGCAAAAGATTTTCTTCTGAACAATATAAATTTACTCTACTAATCTCATCAAATAAGAGACTTTCATTTAATTTTACATGGTTGAAATTTTTCCATAAAAATTCTATAGTCTTGAACATCTTTCCATCTAATTTGCTTTTTCAAAACACACCAATAAAATACAACAAATTGATCAAGTTGTTCTGACCACTCTGTTAGGTATTCTCAACTAGTATTGTAGGCTATTTTTGAACACAGTAGAACCTCATAAACCCGGCATTCTCAAAAACCCGGCATTATCAAAAACTTGGCACTTTTTTGAAAGTTATATGTAAAAAAATCCTAATACTCTAGAAATTACTTTTAATGATGTATCCTTATCTATTTTTATTGTTTCGTTTACCTCATTAGAACCACATGTTTAGATTTGTGGCGAGAGCAATTGTTTTTTGTTAATGCAATTAGTACTGTTAAATTTTATTTTGGTATGACTTCAAAAAAAGAAGACAGCCCATAAGTGGTGCTACAAAACGTAAACAGAAAAATTCGCGATTGAAAAAAAGTGGAATTACTAAGAAAACGATAAACCTAAAGCTATGTGCAGCCGTAAAACACCACACTTCCCAGGTAAATATTGTTGATAAGGTATTGTTTGAGTGGTTTCATCAGCGAAGAAGTGAAGGTGTACCTATTTCACACCTAATGCTGATACAACAAACAAAAATTTTTCACAATAGCGAAAAGAGTGGTAGAAGATGACACTGAAATCTGGGTTGATATCGGCAATGATGCACCTGTTGTACTTCAGCTAACCGATGTGAAATGTGTGAAATAGTCGAGATAGTGGACATGGTTTTGAAACCAGAGCATGAAAAAGATGAAGAAAATGAAAGTGACGACGATCAAGGACAAACCTTCAATATATCGCTGTGTACAGTTGGTCACAGATACAATATCTGTTTTTGAACAATGCTCCTGCATTGATTTTCAAGAGATTACATGTTTGTATCGAATGCAAGATAAACTTATGAAGGGAAAATCAAAATGCATGAAGCAAGCTAGTTTGCCTGATCTGTTTTTAAAAAATTTTCAGAATAATGTGTTATGAAAATAATGTTGTAAATGCGTATTAGATATACGCTTTATTTCATGTTCGTTATTTACTTTTTAATGGTTCTTTTATAATTCCTCGTTTTGTGCATGTATAAGCAGTGGTCTTTATTGATAATGTGTTCCTTTTTAATTGCTATTCATCATTTGAATTATATAATCACTTACCAAAAATGTACATTACTTAAGGATTTTTTATAAATTTTCAAAAACCCGGTTGAGTTTTCAATTATTAAGATAGTTGTATGGAACAAAGATGATTGTTCATGTATGAAAAGCAACCACAATTCGGCTGTTTCATCCTCAAAATATTTCAGAATTATTGTGGGGCACCTTTCTATTGACTAAAATGTGACTTTAATCGTTCAAACTATTTTAGAATAATAATAATCTCAGTTTATTTAGCTATTGCTATTCTCATAATACAAAAATATATATATTCACAATATAATGAATAAGTCACTTATACAATAGAAGAAAATAGTAATAGATAAATAATACTTACTTCTCTTGTTCCCTCAGCCAGCTTTTTAACTTAATTTTGAACACATTTAAATTCACAGTATTTTTAATATCTACACGTAACTTATTATATAACTGCAATCCTTTAAAAAATATTGAATTTTGTATAGTTACCTTATTTACACTATGGATATACAAATTATTCTTGTTTTTTAATATTATGACCATGTGTATCACTATTACGTACTAATAAATTTTCATAGTATTTAGGCATTAGCCCAGACCTTATTTTATGTATAAATAGAATAACTTGCATGTCCATCATTTGCGAGCAGTTTAACCAATTTTGCATTTGTAAAATTACATCAATCTTTGTATATTTATCACATTTGAGAATCAATCTCATTCCTCTATTCTGTAGGATTTGTAGTCTTTTCTTTTCTGTAACATTTGCCATATACAAAACTGTTGAGCAATACATAAAGTGTGGTAACACAATACAATTATACACCCGCTTAACACTAGAAGCTTAACACTTGACCGTTTTCGCTTTTCAAATTATTCTGTTGCTGAAAGTTACACATGGACATTGTTCATATTTCTTGACTTTTAATATTATTTTATGTTTTACACACCCGGAAAAATTTCATTACGAAAATTAAATGATTTACTAAATAAATGCATGTATACCTAAAAGCGCCGCAGCGGTCATTTTGACTGCTCTTCTCTAAATCTCAGATAAACGTTCGTTTTTATCTTTTTCCATAACATGACATGGATTTTCATTTTGACGAATGATAGTTATGACATTGTAGGGTTTATTGAACCTTCTCACTAAAATATTTCGTTTTATTTATAGCTACCAAATCATCACATCTCTTCTTACGACTTTGTAACTAGTGCCATGCCTGAAAAACTACACGTGTCGCATAGCCTCTCTCAAATCCATTATCTTTCCCCACGATGCTTCTGTTTGTCCCCAAGCCCTCCCTTGCATCCCGTTTCGAGGTCAGTCATGCTTCGACAGCATAGCTGATAGGGGTGGATAGTACGAGGTGAAAAAATTCCCGGCGACGTGGTCTTACTTCCGAGAAATTGGTTCAGGCATTACAAGACCTGTCGGAAAACGAGTCCTATGTTGACGGATCTGACCATGTGTCCTCTGTTTCTGATGGTGAAAAGATTTTCATGTCCAGTAGTTCATGTGAAAGTTCTGACAATGAAGAATCTGTGCACACAATGGGTCTTGGCTCCGGTAAGTAACTTAGTACGATGACGTTCTTAGCAATAGCCAAGTGTAACATTGTCAATGATAGAGTTATTGTAACGTCATGTTATTATGTATGCACGAGGAGCATATGGATGTGGATCTGTAGATTACGATTTGCTATGGTCAAATGATCGGGGACCACCGTTTTTCTCTCATACCATGTCACGGAACAGATTTAGCAATATAGTGAAATACGGTTCGATATTCGAGGGACAAGATCAGAGCAACTTACCACTGATAAATTTGTTTTGGCATCTATACCATGGAATCGATTTATAGAAAATTGTATAGCTTGTTATAAACCCGATGCATATCTCACTGTTGATGCACAGCTATTCCCAACAAAAGCCAGGTGCAGATTTACTCAGTACAAGGCCAATAAGCCAGATAAGTTTGGGATTAAGTTCTGGATGTTAGCTGATGTCAAATCCAAATACTTTTGCGATGGATTTCCATATCTGGGCAAAGATGAGCTTCGTCCACGTGACGAGAATCTGCCTCAAAATGTTGTCATGCGTTTACTGATTCCATACCTCAACACAGGGCGAAACGTAAAGACAGACAATTTCTTTACGTCTCTGAGTCTGGCAAAAAGGCTAAAAGAGAATGGCATCAGTACTGTGGGGACTATGAACAGAAGTAGAAGCGAGGTCCCCGAAACTTTCTGTGTGACAAAGACTACGGTCTATGAAACATCAGTTTTGAAACATGGTGACATAACAATGACTGTGTATCAAGGGAAGAAAAGCAAGAATGTATTGATTCTTAGTACTGCACATCCCAGTATTGATATCGGTATACCGAAAAAAAATTCCAGAGTCGGTTAGTTTTTATAATAACACAAAATATGGAGTGGATATACTCGACCAGATGGCAAGAAAATACACAGTAAGAGCTGGATCTCGACGTTGGCCTGTCCATGTTTTTTTTTCAATATCCTTGATTTGGCTGCCATAAACGCATGGGTGATATACAAAGAGGTCACAGCGCAAAAGATTAGCCGTCATAAATTCATGCTGAAGTTGGCAGAAGAATTGCGCGAGGAGCATCTAAAATTTAGAAATACTAGAGTTTCACGTTCTCCTCAGCCAGCGGGTCCCGCAAATGCTACACAAGAAAATAGGAAGAGACACCATTGGTAACATGTAAAGGAAACAAAACTTTAAACGTGTTTGAGGTGCCACAAGTTTACATGTGGAAAATGTAAGGCAAGAAGTGAAAGGGTCATTACGTGCGCTATATGCCTAGAAACATATATCATTACTGTGCACATTGTATGTTGTGTAGGTTGATACTGTGTTGAACATTATAATGAGTCAGTATTTATAGTGCTATGTTTTTTCCGTTGCAATTTACGATATATACTATTAGCATATTAAATTCATTATGTTAGTACATATATATATATATATATCCATTGTTTGTGGTATAGGACAGTGTATATTAAAGTTTAAACGTTATTAATAAATCTGATTTGATGAAAAATAAGTATTTTATTTGAGTATTGAAACGAAGTGTTTATACCTCAAAAGTTTCGATGTGTAAATTAAAAGAGTCAATAACATACAAATCAAATCCCTTGCGGTCAAAATGACCGCTACCGGCACTTTTCGGGATCAAGAAAATTCGGTGCTTCTAGAGTTAATACTCATTGGTGTCAGGAATGCACTTAATCTAGAAATAAGTCCCAATTTTTTAGAAATTTTTTTACGTAATTTATATGCTCATGGAATTTTAAATTGCCATCAAGCATGACACCCAAGTTATTTAATAGTATCAACAAAGTTTATTTCTTCACTACCTATCATCACTCTCAGGTTGCTATTTTTATTATTTAAATATTGAGAATTATTCCCTAATATTATTGCCTTTGATTTATTTGTATTTAATTTAAGTTTATTTACTGAGAACCAATCATTGAGCAACCCTAAGTCTTCATTTATGTAATTAATTAAAATATTATCATTCTTATGCGAAGCATAAATAACCGTATCATCGGCAAATAGATGATATTTGCAATATCTCATATACTTTCCTATATCATTAATATACAAAATAAATAACAAAGGGCCTAACAAACTACCCTGAGGAACTCCAAACTCAACCTTTCTCTCAAGCGAGCTATTCAATAGATGGCATCAAAGTCAGCCATCTGGTTTTGGAATAACCAAGTAACCTTTTATATTCAATGGAAGCTTCCTCGCAAAAACTTTTTAATGATTCTACTCTTACAGTAAATATATCAAAATGATGGTAAATTTTGTAGACTATTGCCTCTATATAAATTGGCATTAATCATACTGCTGTTTCCATTGCATTATGAATTATGTGTGCAGAACAACCAATTCCAATCAATTTTGTTTGTAACATTGCCTCTAATTTTATGTAAACATTTTTCTCTCCTTTTCTCTTCACTACTCCAAAATTCGTGTTTGCAATTTTTTCAGTAACGGAGTCATTGTTCAAAATTTTCATTACATGATTTGATATTATTTCACTTGTCTCTACAGGGGAAGAAGCTAATTCTATTATTTTAATTTGAATTCCTGCCCTCACACTGAAATATCGTACCAAAGTTGGAAACATTTTCACATTTTTATGGCTGGAGGCATCTGTAAAAATTGTAACAAAATTAGTATTATTCAAATCATGCCTTAAATCCACCAAAGCAAATGGTAGGAAAATATTAGTAACAATAGATTCACATTTCGTTCTTGCACATGAGAATTCTTTTTGAATAGCTGTCAAATTATCCTGGATGTACAGTCCATTCTTTGTTAACTTTGTTGATGACGTACTGTGTGATAGGAAAATACACCTTCAGATATAGCACATTTTTTCTCAACATCTCCAAATGTTGTACTACATAAAAAGGGTGTCAATTTCGATGAAGAGGCAGCATCATTAATAGCTTTTTGGTGTTTACTGGTTTCAATGTTTCTGATTATAGAGTACGATCACTGTAAGCGATCGAAAATTCAATTACACACACGATACACTTCACATCACCATTTGAATTAATGTTTTTAGCATTTATAATATACAGAAATTCTTTTTGTAATACATTGTTGAAATAACATTTTCTTTTATTTGACATCTTGTTATTAGGGGGGTTATATGTGTAGAAACTATATGTGATGTGAATCTATAGAAGGAAAACATCATATCATAAAATAAAATATGACTCCTGATACGACAGAAGTTGTCAAGAAAACCTGTAAGAAATATACCAAGTTAACAGCCCTTTATAACATTTGAGACATCTTGACTATCTCCTCTGAGCAGACACAATAAAAGCAGGGAATTATTGAAGTACCTGCACCCTTTTTGATTGTTTTCTTTTCAACAAAAGAGATTTTAGTTCTATATTCATCTTTGGACATCCTGTTTGCCTAATACATAAAAATGTGCGTACTATATGATAATATTTAAGAAAAAAGAATGCAGCAGGACATGATTTAAAAAAGCAGGACAAAACAGGACAAGAAAAAAAATGTGATGTGGCCAACACATGACTTTCTCCATATTTGGGGTAGAGATATTTAAATTATTATGAATAGCATTGTAAGGCAAAATTATTATTTCGTATCGTAAAAGAATACAGTCGACCTTATTGCCGTAAATTAGGTATATTTTGAATATGTTTACAGAATTCACCGCTACATGGTGGTGGCGCAGTATACTGGAAATTTACAAATAAATTACTTATCTACTAAATGGAAGGTTCTATGAAAATTTGTTTCAAACAAAACTCTACAGCTTTGGTCCTCACGAAGATTACCAATAATGACGTTTTTAAGGAGATATTTGATGGAAACCGAAAACACCGATTATTTATAAATAATTCCTAAACAGTAACCTATGGAAAATTGTTTGAAATAAAAGATGTAGGAAATTATAATTTCTACATTTTTTGTAATGGTCAATGTATACCATAATGACGTATTATCGGAGAAATATCGCAAAAATTGAATCAGGTTTCGAATAAACGTCAACTTCCGGTTAACCGGTATTGTCCAAAAATTAATCAGTTCTTTGTGCTTGCCCTAAAGTGTTATATATGAAATTTGGTATTAACATGACAAGTACTTTTTGAGTTACAGCGCCCAAATCACATCCACACACACACAGACATCATTCCTAAAATAGTCTAAACGTGTTCTAGGGACTTCAAAACATGTATTTCCATTGAAATCTCAAAGTCGATTTTTTTGTGATCACAATACTTTCCCCATACTATGTACGGAGAAAGTAAAAAGCAGAACAGGGTTTAAAAAAACAGGACGTCTGGTCACCCTATGGTTTGGTCTCCTATTCTGATAGTTCTATGGGGAAAATGTTTTGGTTGTGTTACTTTCAGTTTGGAAGTCATTTTCTCTATTTTCCTTAATGTAAGGTGTTTTAAGGAATGGAAGGTGGCCTGTGGATTCATATTGAATGCCATGTGTGAATTCATAACATAAAGAAATAATACTACCATATATCACAGCATTTAAGTTGACCTTGGACCCGTCAAACATGGTGGCATTTAAATTCCAGTCAAGTCCCTGCTTTTGGGAGGAGGAGGTATTGCTAGACGTTTAATTTTTACCATAAAATCACTGATGAGCCCAAAAGGCATAACTTGAACAATTTATTACCAGTTGTGTTGAAAACTAAGCAGAGCATTCATGTTTAACTATACTTTCTCACCTTAAAATTTCAGCTCTGTGTGCTATATCTTGAAGCATCCAGCGATGCAGAGGCCAGCTTCACAATCTGGGCACCAATATATGAGGGAAAGTCAGAAAATAAGTTTCCCTATTTTATTACTCTGAATCACATGAACGCAGCTCGTTGCGACTTTGTCAGATGATAGTATGTAGTCATACCCCTAGGTGGCACACATCATTACTGGTGCCGGAAATGTGAAGTTGAAGCAGCGACCGTTGTGAAATGGTGACCCTACTGAATGAGTGGTCAAGGGAAGAGGTGCACACAGTTATCCGATTCCTTTGGGCAGAGAACACAGAACCCGTTAACATCCACAGACAGATTGTGTCTGTGTATGGTCCAGATGTGATGTCCATCCAACAAGTGCGGAAATGGTGTCATCAATTTGCAGATGGTCGAATGAGTGTGAAAGACGAAGAGAGGAGTGGCCGTCTATCAACATCAGACGAGTTTGCCAACGACATAGATGAAATGGTGCGGGAGAACAGACATGTGTCACTGTATCAGTTAGAGATGCACTTTTATCTCCCACACAGCACTGTCTGGGACATTGTCCATGAACGTCTGGGCTATCACAAAGTGTGCAGCAGATGGGTCCCGAAGCAATTCCGGCCAGCAGAATCTTGACGGAATGGCCACCTCACTGACCAGCCTCCAATGTTACACAGTTGAGGGTGATGCGTTTCTGTCGTGCATTGTCACTGGCGATGAGACATGGGTACACCACTACGAGCCGAAGACGAAAATGGAAACCATGGCATGGAAACATCCCAAATCGCCTACGAAAACAAAGTTTAAGACAAGTGTGATTGCAGGAAAGGTGATGGCAACAATCTTTTGGGATGTTTGCGATGTGATTCTCGTTGATTTCACGCAGCGTGGTGTGATGGTGAATGCTGCTGCCTACCAGGAGACATTAAAGCGCCTTAAGGAAGTAATTCGACATCGGAGATCTGGCCTGCTTACCCGAGGTGTGCTGCTACTGCACGATAATGCTAGGCTGCATATCGCCCAAACCGCAGTTGCCCTGCTGGACACCTCGCATTGGGAAAGTGTTCTCCACCCACCATACAGCCCTGACTTAGCGCCCTCGGACTTTCACTTGTTTGGAAAACTGCAGAAACATCTCTGAGG
Source organism: Uropetala carovei (assembly GCA_036926305.1). Lineage (NCBI taxonomy): Eukaryota > Metazoa > Arthropoda > Insecta > Odonata > Petaluridae > Uropetala > Uropetala carovei. Next base: position 4,266,973 of record JAXCHB010000188.1, read on the forward strand.
TCGGCGATTTCCATCTGACGATGCCGTCGAAGATGAAGTGCAGAAATGCAGCCCATCTCGATGTGGAACCAACAAAATAAAGGAACACTTTCTCTACTTTTGTGAAAAATACCATTGCCACATTCTGGCATCCATTATGAATATGAGATACCTTGTGATTTATTTTTCACTATCCAATTATCTATTGAATGAGCTGCACATCTTTCTTCCAATTCCCTCGTTGCTTTTAATTTTCTGTGCGTGGAACCAGATATTTTTTTGGCATTTTTTGTCTGTAAGATTTAAATTTTATTTATTTTTACTTTGAATTTAGTAATTTATTAACTAATCAATCATAAAAGCTTAAAAGTATTTTCTAGAATATTTTTGGTATTCTTCCAATATGCTGTATATTGTCGTATGAGAGAGGTCAGCAGTGAAAAATAAATTGTTTTTATGATTGTTATTTCTACAGATTGACTTGAAAGAACACAAATTACCGAACCAAACCCAACACACGGATTTTTCTTGGAGAAGTTGGGTACTAAACGAATAATTAATCTTTCAAGTAGATATCCACGCGAAATTTAGTTTCTAGTTTTAACAAAAGCCTTCCGAAAAACAACTCAACCCACAAAAACCACTGTGTTGGATTGGGTTCGGTAATTCATGTTCCTTCTATTCACAAACACGCACTTAAAACACACGCAGTACATGTAGTATCGTGGAGCGGTGGAGGCTGAAAAACAAAAACGATGACATATTTGAATCTTTCCTCCGAGATTTAAGAGAAAGTAATGTTATATAAATGTTGAATTTAAAAAAACTCGTTTTATAAATTTTCTTTTATATTATGTGTTTTAATAAATAAAATGTTTCTCATTGCATTTCTTTTTCCGTGTCAACCAATTATGACAATAGACCGCATATTGGAAGAATACCATATTTTCTAATGCTTACTACTGATAACTTATTCATATAATCCTAATAAAGGGTGGATTGGAGACTGTGGCGAATTAGTTATTTCAAAAAACAAGAAACTCCTTAACCGTAACAAGATAAATATCTAGAGCCACAAGCAATCAAAATAATAAAAAAAAAAATATATATATATATATAACTACTTACAGGTTTGCGGGTTTTTTAATCCTCGCCAGGGACCCAATGTCACTCGCTCATTCACTCTCTCACTCACACAAGAAATGATACCGGATTTACAGGAAGTTACTACTCGCCAGTGATCCGGTATCTCACACGATGTCTGCAGGTTTATATGTCTTCCGACAATGACAGGGACCTGTCAGACAAAACACTCACTCTCACACGCATACAAGAAAACAATCACAACTCTCTAGATATCCGGTAAAACACTAGATACGTATTTCGAGAGCAAGGCTGTCTTCGTTAGTAGCTGATGTAGAATCTGGTGTGCAGATTTTTCATAAACCCAGAACTTATCAGTAGTATCATTTTTAAATTTAATAGGCGAGGCTAAGGCTCCGTCCCACGTACAAGCGACGCAGGCGGTGCGAGCGACTAAGCAGAAAAACAATACAATGTAATGTTATGGCGGTGTCCTAAGTTCTGGCATCAATGCGTGTACTCGTGCGAGCGGTGAGCGAACATCTTCGAAGCGATCAACACACTTTGTTTTCGAAGCGAGCGACCAGGACCGCCGTTGTGGCAAATAATTTGTATTTCAGTGTTTTCTTTGTAGTTTTAATGCCCTTTTAAGTTGTGTTCTTACACTGTTATGGAAATGAATGAAAATTTAACTTCCGAGATCCAAAGAGTTCCATCTCATAGAATTTGAAAGATAAAAATTATTTTAATCATTTTTGGCCGATTACTAAGCCGAAGCCGATATTCGGTGCATCACTAATTTATGCTAATGGAGATATTCGGCCTCGGCCAAATACTGATTTTAATATTCGGCCATTCGGCATTCGGCCAGAATGAGTATTCAGTGCATCTCTACTATAAATATATATTAAAATTCATAAAAAAGGTATTTTTAACATTTGTTTATAAGGAATTAAGAGTGTTGACCATTAACAATGAAATGTAGGATAATTGTATATCATAAATATAAGCTTAGAAATAATAAAGTTATTCGGTGCCTCCATGCAAAATCAAGATAAATAATAAAAACAATACATACCAGGCCGGCTAGAAGATGAGTTTGAACCGGTTATAAATCAAATCAATGGCGCTATTCTTTGATGAGCCAATATCATATTCCCTGTACTTTAACTTACATTATGCACAGGGCTCTGTAAGGTGGTCATGGTACAATTAAATCTTCAAATTTTTCGCCACATCGCTAAATGCAAAAAAAGTTTGCTAGACGAAATGAAGTCTCCAAATCTAGCGACAAAATAGCTAAGTAGTCATCACTGGGTCTGACTTGCTCAAAGAATTCTTTTTTGATGAACAACGTAACCTGACATCTGACACCGCCAGCACTGCATCATTCATCATCACGGTTCGTAGTGGTTGGTTTCTGACATAAGACGTTTGTGGTTATTTATTGTATTTGTGATATCGAACATGTCAAAAAGACCATCAGATACCCTTATGGGTAACAGTATGAAAACCAAAAAGGAAGCGCAATTCATGATCAATTGCTAAGACAGTTGAGTTATTGCAAAAGTTGATCGTGATGCATCTGTAAAGCGATTTAGCGAGGGGTATCACCACCATGTATTCGTACTGTGTACTGACTGTAGCAGTTATTCTATAACTCTTTCATCTCGTGATCCATTCCGTAAAAATTCACTAATAAGGCGGAAATTAACAGCTCTACGGTAATTGTTCGTTTATATTTTTTATTTTAATATAGCATATTATAATAAAACATACCGTATTTACTCGTGTAACCCACGCACTCGTGTACCCCGAGCACTCCTATTTTTGGGCCGGTTCGGAGGGAAAAAATTAATTTGAGCCATATTGTTTTTTTTTAAGTTACTGATTCTAACTCCCTGAAGCAAGTTCCGCTCAAGTTAAGCATCTTCTCCCTTCTACGTGACACAGTTTATTGGGTGACCTCTTTATGACGATACTAGCAGAAATCTCCTCACCGATAGTCCTCTTTTGTTAACCCCTTAACCGTTTTTGTTGTAATATTGCGCAACTTTTCCCCCACTTCTCTGTTTTTGAGGTAATATTACGCACTGATGCGGAGCTTCACGAACTATTTGTTCATCTATGAAAGGGAACTTCCCTATGCGGATAGGGAGTTTTTTCGCGTATCGGCTCATGAGTAAATATTGGAAGGTTAGGAACAAATGAGTCCAAACACTTGAGATGTGGATTTCCGTCTTCCTTTCAAACGAAGAAATCTTTCATGTGCAACAAAATTTCACCACTCCAAATTCCTTTTAGTGGATGAGGGAACCAAACTTGAACCTACCTATTCTCAAGGCGACAAACCCTCAGTAGTCATTGAGCTATAGTTATCCATTAGTCGGCATATTATTTCTGCCTACTTTTTCAAGTTTTTGCCTGCAGCGCGGGCATAACTTAACACGTTTGCTTGATCGCACAAATGCACGTATACTTCGTAGAATTCGACATATGTTACGAATATAAATGTAGACGCAAGCAAATTGCAGAGAATTTACTATCAATTCAATTTATATAACCTGCTCAGAAATCCTTGCGTAAGATGCACATCCCCTTTTTTCCCTGGCGTTACGGGAAATAATGTACACGGGTAAATACGGTATTTAATAATTGTTGATATGTATTCAAGCTGGTAAAAGGTAGCGTGAGTTGTGTAGTGCTCATAGAATAATGTACAGGATACACTAATGCAATAACACTATGCATACTAACAATGTGTATTATCCAAAAACCAAAATTTTCCCAATTCCAAAATACTGTCTTTCCCGAAGATTTCGGATAAAGGGTGCTCGACCTGTATGAGCATTTCCATTTACTTGCAGTGAAACATGCGGAAAGAAGCATTATTTACCTCAAATTTAAACTTTACATATTCAAAATAAAACAAACCCTTAAGAATAACTTCCGATTAGAATTCTGATGCGTTCAGCGGAAGCATTCTCCAGATTTAATCAGGATACTGAGAGGCTACACAACGAAATAGGAGACTAACAGTTGTTAACTTTCTCAATTTACACAATATCAATCCAATTTAACTTATAAAATGTTTTTGAAAATTATGTATTAAAATGAAGTTGTTAGTATCTAATGTAGGTTATTCGCTATTGATAAAAATATATTTACTTCATTGGAACAGAAATGTTCATTTTCGTTTATATTCATAGCATTTACTTATTTAAAATACACAGTAGTAGAAATAAACTTCACAAGCCTTTATTTAATTTTCAACCACGAAAAAGCGAATAAGGATATTGCGAAAGGAGAAATTGGTCCTTAATAGGAAAGAGAAAAAGCGAAACCTGCTAAACACAAGGTCTGATATACACATAAAAATAAGAGTTCTTGCTAATGAATTATCTGAAACCAACTTGTGCCCCTCCTTTTTACACCGGGAATAGCAAAATATATAAAGAGATTACTTACTTACTAATGGTGACTGCATATTCTTGATAAAACCAAGAGAGACCTTCGCGTTTCCACATACAATTCTTTACTGAATACCTGACTACCAATTTGCTGACTAGTTCTGCAGTCATGGGGTTTTCACATTAAATCCCAAAGCGTCAGCATAGCCAACCTGCTCTTTTGGATTAATATTACTAATGGCTGGACCATTAATATAGACGTGAAGACGTAAAGGTTGGCCAAACCTGACACAAAGGGATATCCCCTGCTTCCAGTATAGGTTGTGTCCACTTAACAAATATGTTTGAGTAAGAACTGATGGTTGTTTCTCTATAGAATATGTTTATAGAAGCTCAAGAGTATCCTCACCTCCAGTGGATCCCAGAAACTTTCAAGTGTTTTTGTGAGAGAGAGACAGAGGTGGTATTCAATAGAGAGTGATTGCTCCTATCGCCTTCTCAGACACAACTTGTGTAGACCAACCAGTGGCTTATCCAGCAATTTCTCAGGGGGGGGGGGGGGATTTCAACCAGAGCTTGAGAGGGAAAGGGGTTTGAAGTTAACCCCATGATACTTTTTTTTAGTGATTCTCGGGAGTGAAGAAAATTGTTTAATCGAGAGGGTAGGGGTTATGACCCCCAAAACCCCCTCCTGGATACGCCACTGAGACCAACGAATCTTCTTTCAGTGTAACTTACATTTTATCTAGTGTATAATAAGACTTCCATTTGGCACCCCCTTATGAAGCTGGCTGCACCCTAGGCATGTGCCCCAGTTGCCCTGCCCTCACTACGGCTCTGTATACAGGTGAACCTCTACTTACAAACATTCAAGAAATGAACAATTCATATTTATGAACATTTCACATACCACTAAATTGCGCCTCGCACTTCATTTATGAACACACCCTCCACTCTTACAAGCATCAGTCGCAGTAAAAACACATAAACTCGTCATTTGCCTATTGTATTCAAAACTGTACGGGTACATGTTTATATATGTATTTTTTATTACTCTTGAAATCTGGAAAACAATCGTAAAAGTAGTGTTTGTGAAAGTGCTAAGGGTGGTAAAAAACATTGAGTGCTTTCGATGGATGCTAAAATGGACATAATAAATAGATGGGTCAGTTTATGATCTCAATCATTAACCAATTGCTACCATTTTAAAAGACAAAGGAAAAGTTGATGATCATATTCGCAATGCGGGCTGTGTTCAGTCCGTGATTATAAGTAAAAAACAAAATGTCGTCGAAGAAATGCAACAGTGTTTAACAATTTGAATTCAGGATCAAAATAAAAAATTGGTATAACACACATTGTACAAACTATCTCAAATAATAATGCATCATTAATTATCTTTAGAAAATGAAAATCATATGAGCCGGTTTTTAGAAAATTCAATTTTTGTTCAAGTTGCCCAAGAATAAACTAGCGTTATACTCATTCATTGAGAAAAATGAAATAGGTAGTAATATTGCAGACGTATACTCAAGTAACTGTATGAAATTGGATCAAAATCGTTTGAGCTGTTTTCGAGAAAATCAAATTATTGCTAAAGTTGCCTAGAATAAACTAGCCTTATATTCATTTTTTGAGAAATATGAACTATGCAGTATTATTGAAGACATAAACTCAAGTAACTGTTCGAAATTTGATCAAAATCGTTAGAGCCATTTTTGAGAAAATCGAATTGTTGTTAAAATGCGTAGAATAAACTACCCTTAAATATTGAGCAACTAGTGTAATTGCCCGTCATATATGATGGGTATTCGTGAATTAAGTATTATGTTAAAATAAAATAAAAATTAATTACACCAAATTTTATGTGCACTAAAACGTAAAAAATTAATATAAATTCCACATACCCGAATGCTCCAGAAAGTAATAAGCCTTAGAACTGTTATGGGTCAACATCAATATTCCTAAATTATTCATAAGGAACTATTTTAAAATGTTTCAATATAAGCAGATAACCCATTTACCATGGAGCCTATTAAAGATGCAGTTCAATCTATCAAGAAAAACTTTTTTAAATTAACTAAATGTACTATTTTTGCTGGATTTGATATTTGTTAATTACTTAGATTTAATAATTTTCACATTATTATACATTGTATAAATGTACTTTCTACAGTATTAATTAATGAGAGAGAATAGATACTTTTTCTGTTTACTTTGATCTGTTTCATCCAAATATATACTATTAATATGTTAATTTGATGTAGTTCAATGAACAATACTATTGGAGATCCTTATTGTCAAAAAAATACTGTTTATCGTAGAAACTGTTGAATAAACAAACATAAGTGTTTATTATATAATTCCTGTCTAAACTGAGATGTGGTTTCGTGTAATCAGAACAACGACCACTTTACATGAAGACCTACATGAATTTATAATACAGGTGAGCCCCGCTTAATGGGACCCCGGCCAATGCGGATTCGTTATAACGCGGATTATATTTCAAATTAAATTTTTTAAAAATATAGATATCTTATGCACAGTGTGACCGCAATCTATTATCTTATGATTTTTTTAAATTTCGGACTAGTTAAATTTCCTAAAGTATCCTAAATATTGTGGTATTTTAGCAGTGTTACATAATATTGTATCGTCTGGTGGCCAATTTCACTCTTTTCCCTGTATATTTCACGGGTCTAACACAAAAAATGTATCTCCTAAGGCGGAAAACATTTGAAAAACAGAAACAGAAATATGATTCATGTATCTTTGGCATCAATTGATCGTAAAAATGTTTTCGATGATTTATATTTTTTAAATCTATAATTTTTGGCAATTACGTTATTACAATGTTCATTTACCGTGTTAACATGTCATTATAAATATTAATAAAACAATAACGCTACACATCAAAAAATTATATAATTTTGATCTACACATGAAAAAACGTGGTATGCGCGGAGGAATCTTAATGTTTGAATGCATATAATGTATAATAATATATAATCAGTGATGAGCTGGAAAAAAATTAAGAACCGGCTCTCTAAAAAAAAGTCATAAGGAAATTTGGATAAGGATGGCAGGGCAGGCCTATATGCCAGGAGCACCATATCGCTCTAGTTTAGTATTACTGTTCCACTAGCTCAGTGATGGCGAACCTTCCATTGCCCGCGTGCCAATATTACTGAAATTGTCGAATATTTTCTGCCTCGTGTGCCACAAAAAGTCCTTAATTTTTTTTTGTGCCAACTAAATTAAATTCGTGATCTAGACATAACAGATTGAAATTTGTAGCCATAAAACTAATGTTTACAACAGTTAACTAAATAACAAAAATGTTTTTGCAGCACTAAAACAGAACGATAAATGCTTAGATTGGTTTTCACCTTCCGTTGGCATGCCAAGCAAAATCGTCTTGCATGCCACATATGGCACGCGTGCCATAGGTTCGCCATCACTGCACTAGCTTAACAAGTGTTCCGTTCGTAATATATTCCATTTCATACACTGTCGGTAATTGACTATACGATAGGGCAAAATGTACTTGAAAGGATAAAATCAAAAAATTTTCATGTTTTCTAAAAATTTAACAACAGGTTCGCAAATTCTGAGAAAAATTAAAAACAGGCTCGTGCGAGCCGGCTTCAGCTCATCACTGTATATAATGATATATAAATTACAGAAAACCCAACTTGCACCAGTATGGGTTTGATCTATAAGTGGAGCTGCAAGAGCATCGTCTATCAGTGCATGACTTTGGTGGAGGAGCACAGTGACTTCACATGAGTGAGTGCCTTGAAGCAGGGCTGCAATGGACTATTTGAATGCTACCGGCAAGTTTTACGTAATAAGTGAAAAAAAGCTAAGCAGTCGACCCTGGACTCTTTTTTTAACAAAACTTCGTAGTTGTTCTGAGAAATATTTTGAAATTATGTACGTCTTCCCCTAAAAAGCTTTTTAGTCTTACTGTTTACTAGGTAATTTTATAGTTTGTTTAATAAATTACGTTCTAAAAGTCCGGTAGAAAGATGTTTTACGTTGAATGTGGGTCTAAAAATACCATTTGGGAAGTTATTTCCCTCAATTCACCTACAGGTTATGGTGCCCCGGCAAACACGGATTTTTGCTTAACAAGGAGACCTCAGGAACGCATCCCCCGCATTAAGAGGGGCTCACCTGTATTTCATAGGGTTATTTCGAGAACCATTTAACCGATATCAACCAAATTTAATGTTAAGAAGTATAAATATGGTCTGTACATCATTTGCAATTTTGTTTCCAATCTAATAATTATAACGACAACTTGTCGTTTATCATCACGTATTTCTGATAGTGTGGTTATTTTTTAAAATATTTGTTATTTCCTCATAGGTAGGTATGATACTTACACTAACAAATAAATGTGCCACTCGAATGTTAACAACTACCAAAAATATATTGTGATAGAATACGTTCAGTATTAGCTAACTGACAAAACATTTTCAAGTGGTCTTATTAAATTTCGCTGTTGGCCATCCTGCGTTTCTTACAGATCAACATTTTTATTATAGTAAATGTCAACCATTTCTACATATACTCTGCTCAGTATGATAAAATGCCTAAGTACGAGATTTCATTCATTTTGGTTCTACCATCTACGCTCCAGAGCCAGTAACAGACAGACAGACGGCATTGCGAAAACCACTTTTTTGGACTCAGCGACACCTAAAACGTATATTTCCGTAAAAATCTCGAGGTCGAATTTTTTTGCAATAACAATACTTTCTCAATACTTCGTATGAGAAAGTAAAAGAACCAATGCTTGCATACTGAATTGATTCTTCTCTTCAATCCACTCATTTGGGCAAGTTTTTTAAAGATAAAATATAAATTTTAAGTTTTCCTTTGAAGTTAAGTATGGAGATGCTGTTTTATTTTATCATTAGTCTTTGCATTTTCCACCGGTTTGTGTGAATTTTTCATTCTAATGCGCTTCAAGGTCAGTCAAATGTTTTTTGCCAGTCATGTTTACTTATTCACCCAGAAAAATGTCCATGTAGTTTGCGATTTGAATATGTTGAAAGTAGGGTATGATCAGCCTAAAAAAGCAAGAAATTTCTTGACTTATACTCGAAGATATACAGTAATCAATTTATCAGGAAAAATATCTTTACTAGTTTTACACCATTTGTTACATTTATGGCCTTATTTTGAGATCCACCAATGCTAGAAAACTGTTCTAAAAAATCCAATGTGTCCTCCCATAAGAAATAAACTCTTTATTACTCATACTTTGACTTTACCTTCCACCTTAACTGTCTTCATATTTATTTTCATCACATTCGATATATACAATGAGAAGCTAAATCCTCACTTGCACTTGAATCATCATCCCATTCTAACAAATTACGCACATATTTTCAGAATCACTAAAACTATCATCTATCAAATACTCAATATCTTCTTTTGATAAATTAGTGTTATTAGTTGATGCCATTTCTAGGGATAACTGAAATAATCGTGGTACATAAATGACAAGAAAAGTGAAAAACATTGATTTATGTGTTGGCAGGATCATCAAGTGCTTAAAAGATGTAAGGCCAAATGAATTTATTAGTTGATGCTAAACGAAACCACAGAGCAAAGCCAGCGAAGTGCGTGCCCTGCACATCACCCCACATCGGGGAAAGGTTTGGGTATGACGTGCAGTTAGGGTTGCCAACTCATGAGGAGTTGATTTCCGCTTTTCATGAGTCGGAAATTCTGGGAGAATCCAGGAGAAGTTTCACAAAGCTGAAAAATCTCTTTAGGCAAACCATGAGAAAACATATAGCGAGTAGTTAATCTTATTTTATTTTTACATAATCCGATCTTGGATGATTCGCTATGACAGTGAACCTTCTATTTCCCGCATGCCAACATTACTGAAATTGCCACCTCGCGCGCCGCAAAAAGTACTTGATTTTTTTGCGTGCCAACTAAATTTAATTCGTGACCAAGACATAAGAGATTGAGATTTGTAACCGTTAACTAAATAACAAGTTTTTGTGGTACTAAATCAGTACGATAAATGCTTTGGTTGGTTTTCGTATTTTGTTGGCATGACAACCAAAATCCTGAATGTGAGACGGCAGGAAACTGATAGCTGTAGTTTTATAATTTATTTACGATCGCCACTAGTGATGTAGTGAAAATCTAATCCTATGTATAAAAAATGCCAATGTCCTCACCAGAAGGTCTGCCGAGTTGGAGCAAGAAGTAAAAACATTTATAATATAATTCAAATACAGATACCTCTTCTTTAGTCAATCTTACTGACTGGCTTATATGTACATTCACACTGCTCTAGGCACGGATCTCAATACTTTTTCGCTGCTGCGTGAAACTTAGTTGAGCTGTGTCCCAACTCTCGCATTACGCATTGTATACACGTTTAGCAATTTAAATATAAAGATCTATTAGGCCCACCCGGCCCATTGTTTCTAACTCTTCAATAGCATCGTTAGGTCAAATATGTAACCCGCATGGCGATTACCTTGTTAAGTGAAAATGGGAGAAAAAGGCCACAATCCGGGAGTCGGGAGATTTCCTGGAATATTGCCCTATACCGGGAGACGCCCGGTGAATCCAGGAGGGTTGGTAACCCTACATGCAGTGCATGTCACTCCATGCTGTTGGGTTAAAGCTATAAAAATCTTCAAATAAACAATGGTTGAATTATATAACGAGTGTAACTGTGCAACCCTTGAATTCCTGATTATTGATGTAGAATCGTAATTGAATACACCTGGCCCTCATATAATGTGAGGGATGCGTTGTGGAAAAGCACAGTGAAATGAATCTGCATTATGTGGGTTGCGTTCCACACCCTTTCATGCCTCCTCATCCAGAACCAAAATTCTAAAACCTATCTCTCTTATGCACATTCATGTAATAATGCAGTCTAATCTGCATTAAAAACTTGCTGTATCCTTCATCTCTCACAATAACCTTAAACTCATATGGGAATTTATAAGCGGCAAAGTCATCAGCACTAGCTGCTTCACCATAAAGTTTGATATTATGGAGATGTTGACGCTTTCTGAGCTTGTCAAACCAACCTTTACTTGCTAAGAATTGCTTGGCATTCGAAGGACCAGCCTCTTCTTTCTGTAAGTGATCATTAAGCTTCAGCCCTTTTGCACAGATGGTTTTAGAGCTATTCGCCATCTTCTTTTAATTCTGGTCTTCCACCCAGCTTGCCAACAATGGGTTTCTCACTCTTGCCATTTTATTTGCAGCTTCTAATTTTTTCTGCATTCTTCTTTATAGTAAGTATGCTTGACTCGTTCACGTTATATAAAGGCCCAAGCAATGTATCTGTCTCTCCAATGTCAAGTTGTTGAATAATATCAAGCATTGATTCTAGAGTTAGTGCAGTCCTCGATTTCTTCATCGGGGTAGCCATAATATGTATTAAATATGAAAAAGAAATGAAGATACGTATGCCCGAATAATAATAATAATAATAAAAGGAAGAAAACTTAAAAGGTAAGAAGAGCAAGAGCTCCCCTCTCTCTACCTTGCCTCGCTCAGCAATCGGGAATCCCAAGTCCAACCAAACCGCATTCATATGAACTGTAACCCACTTTGTTTGAATTTTTTATAGTGAAAAACAAACCTTGATTTAGCAAATCCATGTTATAAGAACCCTTGTTATAGGAGGGCCAGGTGTATGTCTATTCCTCCAGCACAGGTAGGTGATTGCCATGTTGAATCAGCTGTTTCAGTGTTAAACAGAAATGAAAATTTTATGCAAATAGGCAAATAAGTGTACTTTCTAAAAACCAGAAGGAACATTCTTTCTCAAGTGGGAATCGGTGGCGGATCCATGTGGGGGGGGGGGGGGGGGGGGGGCAATGAGGGTGATTGCCCCCTGCTTGGATAACCCAATTGCCCTCCACTGGGTGCATTCTTAAATTCATTCCGTGCAAAATTCCTTGATTCTGTGTCGCAGATTAGGTCTGTTATGTGGCCATTAAAAATTCATAAAATTTAAACAATTAAATCAATATAAATGCATTTCTAGAGGTGCTCCATCATTAAAAAGCGGAAGAAATGTGTGGCATTTGTAACAAACATTTTTAAAAATATAAAATTCTTAAAATTGCATTTTTAAGTGACTTTTTCGCCCCATTATTGCCCCATATCAGGATAAAAATTATGGCGCACTTCCAGATGGCCCAGATGCTTCCAATGTGGCACAATTGTAGATTTTTTGTCACAACCAATGGTGAAAATTCGAAGTTGTTAAAATTCTAATTTTTAGGGATTGTTCTTACCCCATTATTTAAAGTAGGCTGAAATGCTTCCAGAATGCAAGCACCATCTATTAGTACTATGTATACTCTCCTATAAGTCCATTTGCATATAAGATGCCTGATGAAAACAGTAAAAAATGCATGACCCGCATATAAGACAACCTCTGTAATCCGAGATGATACAGAAAGCACATCAGCTACAGTTGTTGCTAGGAATATCGAACGTCATTGGCACTTCATCCATATTTTTGAATTATTAATAATAAACCTTTGGAATGATTGGTTTTTTTTTCAGGCCTTGTGGCAGCTTTTGTGCTATCTTTGCTGCTGGAGACATAGGCCATGCCTGTTCGTGAACCCAGCCAGCCGATGCTACAAACTTAAGATAATTTCTCTCAATGGTATTTATCATCTTGAGACATTTCCAGAACATGCAGACAAATTCCAGTTCTGTTGGTGGTTTATCCATTTTGTTGACATTCAATAACCCAACCATCGAGCGCTTATTCCAATTCATGGTATGATTCAATGCTAGTGTGACTTGCTTTCTTGGTTCTTCACATCTCTTCTAATGCTGCTTTACTTTTCCACCATTCGTGTACTAGCTTCTCATTGATACTGAATTTGTGTGTAGCAGCACATTTATTTGCTTATGTAGTTTCCATACTATTTTGAGTACTGCTGCTTACATTGGCCCATTAGCAAATGAGGTTAACTATTAAAATTTTTTGCTTTTGATCTTAACCCGCCTTTAAGCTTTCTTCTAAGCATTTGGGTTTTCCAAAGGTTTTGGCTTATAGACAAGTATATACAGTATATACCTTTAATTAACCATTTGAGTGCTGACCAAAATTCTAATACTTAATGTTGGAGTGCCATACAAATTTTGACAAAATTGGAATAGTTAATAAAAAAATGCATAACTCCTTCAAATAATTAGTAATCTTTATGAAATTTTTTCATGGTATTTAAAATATAATGGATTATCTATAAAACACTTAAATAGTGAATTACAGACATTGAATTATGGGTAAAAACAATTACAAATTATAATTTTATTTTCATAAACTAAAATCTGTTTAAATTTAGAAAATGACTTTCTTCTTAAAGTTTAGCTACCTGTTACTATTGTTTTCTCATTCTCCCACTTCCATTGTCTTCCTGTAAAGAAAAATAATTTCTTATCACTAAAAGTTCTTAAAAAAAACAAAAATATGTTCAAACAAAATAATTAGTTATTTTTAGCTATTGGTTACATTTGTGCTTTCCTATGAACAACCCATGGAGGCCTTTTTTGCATCTTGCACAAATTAGATTTGATCTTCTGATTGGTCCCCCATCTTTAGAACTGCATACAACGCATCTTTGCAAGTTGTGACCTGGTAATTTTTCCAAACCTGCATTTTTTTCTGAAGTGAAGTGAAGCTTATACAGTTCATTGATTTTTTTTGTCAGCCATTCCTGCTCTATTGCTTCAATAATAGATGAAGTAAATTGGAGTCATGACATTATTTTTCCACTGGTATTTTCTCTGTAGATAATATATACATTTAAAACCATTCTTGCAAAAATACTAAATACCACTTTCTTCTAATATTTCAAAGTTCTCCTCTCATCAAGGTATGTATATAACATCTTATCTTACACATCGACTCCTCCCATAAATTCATTATAATCTTGAATAATTGCAGGCTTTGTTTTGTGTATTTCTGTTCCACTTCTTCTCTTTGTTACTGTTTTATTCTCTGCTACAGCATTGGTTGAAATAAGTAACACTGGATTTTTTTGTTTTTTTTTGCGATAACCACATAAAAGAATTTCCTCTTTTCGGAAGTATTTGATTTCCCCAACATCCATTTTTACTTTCTCCATATGTAGTAATGGGAAAGTATTGTATTCATGAAAAAAATCGACTTCGAGATTTCAGCGGAAATACATGTTTTGAGGTCCCTAGAACACGTTTAGACTATTTTCGGAATGATGTCTGTGTGTGTGTGTACGTGTGTGTGTATGTTAGTGTGGGCGCTCTAACTCAAAAAGTACGTGCCATATCGTTACCAAACTTCATATCTAACACTCTTACATGAGCACAAAGAACTGATTAGTTTTTGGACAATGACGGATAACCGGAAGTCGAGGTTATTTCGAAACCCGATTCGGTTTTTGTGATATTTCTTCGTTAAAATATCATTATTGTATTTACAATTCTAAACAAAAGTTATAGAGAATGTAATTTCCTACAACTTTCATTTGAAACAATTTTCTATTGTAGTTATCGTTTAGGAGTTATTTATAAATAACAGGTTTTTCGGTTTCCGTTAAATATCTCCTTAAAAACATCGTTATTGGTAATCTTCGTAAGGACCAAAGTTGTAGAGAATAATATTTCTTCCAAGTTTTGTTTGAAACTAATTTTCGTAGAACCATCTATTTCGGATATATTTCGCTTTATCGTAATACCAGTATAGAGCGCCAACACCATATAGCGGTGAATTCTGTAATCATTCAAAATATACGTAATTTACGGCAACAAGGACGTGTCTTCTTTTATGATACGAAATAATAATTTTGCCTAGTAATATTATTCATAATAATTTAAATATCTATACCCCAAATATGGAGAAAGTCATGTGTTGGCCACATCAGATTTTTTTTACTTCTTTCGGAGGATCCTTTATGTTTCTCCTTATTGTGCCAGTAAAATTGGTAGCTTTGGAAAAGAGATGTTTAGCTAGAGTAGTGCTAGTGAAAAAATTATCTGTAAATACAGGCAACTCCCGAGATTCCACAGTTTGAGATTCGACAAATTCGAGATTTCGACGCAACCGACCAAATTGGGAGCTAGTTTACGCGAAGTAATCTAACCACACGAGGTTTAGTTTCAGTGTAGACATAGTTATTTCTGCTCTAATTGTTTGAATTTGTGCTGATTTCACTTTTTTCTGTTGATCTTTTATTTAAATTTATTTATTTTATTGATTTACTAGCTGGGGTACACGGCGTTGCCTGGGATAGGCAACAATAAAAAATTGATTTTATTCATACCCTTTATTGTAGTGCTTTTTGGTATACAGTATTTTTAGTCTTTCCTTCTGGTGCATATATGAAAAGATTTTTTGGAATTCTGACCCTGGAGCAGGCAACATAGAACACGAAAAACAACTTGTAAAGTATTCTTATCAATGTAAACATATTTAAGCTACTTAAATGAAATCAAACGCATCTTTTCAATCGACAGCACACGTTAACAAAACTGTTTCTACGATAAACAAACACCTTTAACAACCCGTGTTTTTAAATTTTGTACGATGATTCTAAGTAATTTTAAAATGAAAATGAAAAATATGCTGCACTCGTTCCCGATGCAAAGTTTCAGTTCTTTAGTTTTTATGACCGTTTCTTTAATTTTTTGACTCCCCCCCCCCACTTCCAAGCCAAAAATTAAAAAATAAGCCCGAGGTGCACACCCTCAGATTTCCCTAAGTACACATGCACACATGCCAAGTTTCAGCTTTCTTGGTTTATTAGTTTTGGAGACAGCGTTAACACTCAAACAAACAAACTAACACATTTTCTTTTATTTATATGATAAATCAAAATATACAACTTTATCTGAGTAAATGTAGCTACGAAGAGAAAATAACTGTAACTTTCAATATTAAATTTAAAAAAACGTACATCTCTATTCTCATCTAACTTTAAATTTGTGTGAGCCTATTTGCATTAGTAAGCATTGCAGATGTATAATATAATAGTTTTACTTTCAAAAAGGTAATATTCCAGCATAAAATTAAAGATGAAATGCCTTGATTAAATGCTTCACAGATGCAGTCAACAGTATAATTATCTTTAAATATTTATGTTGCTATGAGTCATTAATTTCGATGCTTAAACAAAAGTTCGAAGTGAACAACGCTTTTCTTTCGTCAGTTTGAATATTTAATTGTCACAAATGAATTGGAGATAACAATGATGGTCGCATTGGCAGCGCCCGGCATGAGTACGAAAAATACGCAAAATTTCAAAAAGGAATGCGCATTTCTGAAAACTTCCACCGTGTAACATGTAAACATTGCAAGAATAAGGTAGTATAGAGTTTTAGCCGTCGAATAAAGTAAAAATAAAGAAAATTGGTCCATATTTACGTATTTTGATGAGAGAAGGAAAAAAATCTTGCACTCTGAAAAATCGAAAATCCCATGTAAACTTATGGGAAAATATAATTGCCTCCTGGATTCGAACCCGGGACACTTTAGCAAATGAAAATATTTTTTTCAGGGACCTCATAGCCAATAGAAACAAAACGCCGTTTAAAATGATATCTTTCTCTTGCTTCTACGATCTGTAGTTTTCGAGTTTTAAAATTATGATACACGCATACATACATACACACATTCTTTTTTATATATTAGATTTATAAATTTATCACTTGACATGATATCTAAAAGGAAATTAATAGTGATAATTCAAGTGAATCAAATAAAAGTGTCATTCAACTATTAGCACTTAAGTGAAACAGAAGGAGAAAATTCTAGAACGTCTGATAAATTCACGTAATTTGATGGCTGGTTTGACAGATTTAAGAGAAGGGCAGGTTTGCATAACCTTAAATTAACTGGTGAGGCTGCAAGTTATTTTGTGCTTTTTAATAATATTTATATTAATTTCGCTGCGATATATAGTTGTATGTATAGATAGCTGTATGCAGGCTTGTGCTGCAGACGGCCCAGTCCGGCTTGCGCGAGTCGAGATGCGGGAACGTATCCCCCTATTATAACATGCAAGTCTATGGAAAAACGGCATTCGACAATTCGAGATTCGACCACGTTTTCAGAAATGCATCCGTCGAATCTCGGGAGTCGCCTGTATATGAAAACCTTTGTTTAGGTAGTTACCTAGTTTCAGTAATTTAGTCACCACCACATAACTGAGTCCATGTGTTTTTATTTCTGCCTTGTCGACACCTGATTTTGCTCCTCGGTAGCAGAAAAAACCCTAACAGTATTTCACAATCGAGTCACATAACACCCAAAATTTTATACAGCATTTATGGTATTTTTTGTTAGGAAGATATTGCAAAAGAGAGGTATGACAATTTGTTCTGACCGGAGATTCATCAACACTGAGTTGCTGGTTTGGTGTGTAGTAGAACCTGAAAAGTCTGTTTGCATGTTCAACCAAAGGGTTGAATTTCGCACAAGGATCATACTTTTCATGACCTGGTGGAAACAGATTTATATTGTCAACCAGGTGAAAAAACTTTAGGATGAGTTGAAAACGGTTTCCAGAAAACATCATTCCAAACCAAAGAATATTTCTAGAATTTTTTAGCCAATATAAGAATATAGTAGGCCTTTGAGTTATTCCCATTTCCAATAATACAGCCACAAATGCTTTTATTTCAGTAGTGGTAACAGATTTCCAATTCTTAGGTCTAGCATTTGGCATCATTTCAGGATGTGAATTCAGGAACTGATTGGCATATTTATTAGTTTCAGTGACAATCGGGGTCAAAAGGACAGGAGTAAAAAAAGGTGAAAATAATCGATAGGTTGGCATCAGAAGGTGGAGCATGTTTCGGACACTTGCTAAATATTTGGCGATATCGTCATCACTATCAAGCATGTATGTAGAAGACAAAGCCATGTCTTTTATGGGTTGCGGAAAAACGTCAAATTAAATATTTTCTTTAAAAAGACCAAAAAATGTTTCAAAAAAATCTGGAGTCAAAATAAAAAACAAGACAACTTTGTCTAATGAAAAACACCACTGCCACTTGCAAAACATCAACATGTTAGGAGAGACAAGTACAAACTAGTCAGTCGGTGAGGACAGTGGCACCGTGCTCCTGGCACTTTTGGCAGGAATCATACTCACTGGCACTCTAATGGCTAATGTGAAAGGTATTTCTACACATGATTTTGACCCCTTCCCAGTTTTAAATTTTTCAAAAAATTGTACCCAAAATGTCCATTGCTTTTATGTTAAAAATTAAATTTTTAAGCCACTTAGGGATAAATAAAAGTTATACAGTGAATATTAATTTATTTTGACAATTTTTAAGTAATTACGAACTTCTAGAAATTTAGCTGTGTATGGTATATTTCAAAATAGGGCTGTCCAATTGGCAGCCCATGGGCCACATCCGGCCCATGGCATGATTTATCTAGCCCGACATATAGGCGAGCCGAGCGGCTGCCTGGGGCGCCAAAGCTCTACTGGCGCTTACCCATCGGTTCGTTTGTATCTATAGAATACGTGTAATCTGCCTAACTTCACAAGGGGAGTCATGACATTCATATCACAGATTTTTTTCAAATTTGCGTGGTTGGTAGCAGGCCATGAATAATGGAAGTATGTGAAGGAAGAAAATGCAACTCTTTCTCATTCTCGAGAAAAATGATATTAAAATGTTAAAAATTTCTTATGGCTTGATATTAATTGTAGGTATCAGCTTACAGAAAGTATTTATGGTAGACTAGTAGGTAACGTGTCAGACTGCAGGTGCAGACGTTATCTATCTATCTGCCATGGTTCAAACGCAGTTTATTACAATTTTTTTCGAGGTATTTTTCCTTTTTTTTTATTAATTTTACCCTGATTTTTCAAAAGAACATTGACCATTTTAATTATTGCCTTTTTCAGAAATTAAATTTAAATAATTAAATTAAAAAGTATTTTTTCCCATAAAAGGCGTGTCAAGCATATTTAATCATGTCATGGAAAATTGGTGTATTCATTTGGTGATGGATGAGTGATGCTATATCCCATTGTTCCTCCAGTAGCAGTGAGCAGTTCTGCAGATGTTTGATGAAATTCTTACCTTTCTGGAAGTAGGGATGTATACGAGACTCCAAATAAGAGAGACGCCAACTAGCGGTGGATTTTGGAAGTAGAGCTCCGAGGATAGAGTTGATGGTGATAACGGAAACATGTTGAGAGTTCGTACGCATCTTTCGGTTTCGTTTATAATTTTTGGAAGCTAGCTTCTCTATTCATTTTTATATTATCTTTAGTATCTTAATTAATAGTTTTAGGGATTTTTAAATTCTTTTTTGAGTAGTTAAAGTTAGTTTTTTCGTTTTGGATTATCACGTTAGAGATAGGTTGTAGCGTATTAATTTCTTGATTAAGGTAGTGTGTTGGCTTAGATTAGATTCTTTGTGGAAGCTAACGTCTCTATTTAGTTAATCTTCAATTTCGTAATTGATGGGTTTAGGAATTTAGATTTCGTTTTTGAGTAGTTAAAGTTTGTTTTCCTTTCGGTTTAGCACTGTAGAGGTAGGGTAGGTTTATTAAATTTGTCATTGCTAGTAGTATTCTTTATTTCTTTAATCACTGCACTTTTTGTCGTTCATTAGCATTCATTTGTTATTGTTTGAATATTGCATTTGTTGTTGTTCGTTGAAATTAATTTCTAAAAATATCTGTTATAGGAAGTCACTATATGAAATCGTAGTTGAAATAGGGTGAAAAAGAACTTGCCAAAACATTCTACATATTTTTCATTCAGATAAAAAATAAATAATCATAAAAAACTGATGAAAGGTTTTTCCTTGTTAAATTTCATGTTTTTAAGCACTTTATGCTTGACTGTTATTTCTATAAATTAAGATGTTAAGAAAATCCTTCATTCACTGATAACAAATACTTATGATTACTGCAATTACCTTATAATTATATAGACAGGATAATTAACGATGAGGAAAAGAATCAAATGCCCATTAATAATAACAAAGAATTTTATACATACTGAATCTTGTTCATATTTAAAGAGAGGGACTTTTGGCAGAGAAAACTTCAAGAAAGAGAAAGTCCAATAGTTTTGTATAATTGTATACATCTGTCTAGTATGACATACTGCATGAATTTTAATTCCCGTCAGATTTACATAAAATTAAAAGAATGATATTGAATAATTTTATTCTAAAATGTTTTGCTATTATTCATTACTTCAAAAAGGATTTTATAAATCTTTGTTATAATTGCAATGCACCAAAAATATATTACAATGATAAAAGGGAAAAGAGATATCAGGAAGAATCAATGAACAGAAAATAAAGATGTAATTCAACTTCAATGAGATCATTCCTTTCAGGTACTCATAACATTCCAGAAAATGATTTAATCTAGCCATTTCAAACCCGATAATGCGCAAGTTATTTGTTTAATTTTACTAATTATAATAGCAGATATTTTTGCCATTCATTAACTTTATATTTTTATTGAAAGAATGTTTGAAACTGTCTGAACTAACAGTTGAGGAACAAATACAACTCACTTTATAACTAGCAGAAATACCTAGCATTGCTTGGGTTTAAGGTTAAGAGCAAATAATAATTGTAGGCTTTAAAAATGTTTTTCTTCAGACGTACCCAAAATTGATAATAAAAATAAATAATAACCAATATAGAAAGATTTAATGAGCCTTCATTACACCAATGGGAGAAATAATGACAAAAACAAAACTATTACACAACTTGCCGTTCCTCCCAAATACCTTAGTATCTCCTCAAACCCTAGATAGACTTTCTTGCCCATCTTTTTGGACTAAATGCGAACGTTTCCTCTCCAACGATCACTTTCTATCCACCACTACAATACCATACAATACAACAACTGCAGTATCCTCGTTACGTCGTCCATCTTGATAAATGACGTCAGCGCCGCCATCGGTTATTTCAGTCTCCTATAGCAAGGAATGAGAAAAGGGATTGGATGGTAAAGCCAGGAGAGGGTTTGGAAGGGGGTAGGTGTCCTCATTAGTTAGGTTGAGGGACAAGTAGGAGGCGATTTCCATCAACTCCTAATGTTTTAAGTTCTACAGAAAATTGATAAATGATTACAAAGCATTTCTTTTCAAGAGGGGTAAAGTTGGAAAGAAAGAGCAGTCATCATCCACCTTTTCCAGTCGAGTTTCACATTAGTGCAGCACAGCTTTCCTGGAGTTCAGCGACGTATTAGCATATCCTTACGGGAAGTGTAATTCAGTTTTATTCTGAATTGTGACTGTTTGGGCATAATCTATTTTGTTTATAAGAATATGAATCAACAGCCAGGTTGTAGTCGGAGCCAATGAACTCCCTTGAGTGAGCATTACTTTCTTCAATGACGGAGTTTCGAAGCAAAAGCTAAAAAATGCTTCGCATCACTATGAGGAATTGCTTCTGGAAAGCAATTTAATTTCGCATGATGGCTGCAATTCGGAAAGAGAAGATGATGAAAATGGTCAATGTTCTTCTGAAAAATCAGGGTGAAGGTAATGAAAAAAAAGGAAAAATACCTCGAAAAAAATAAGAATAAGTTGGGTTCGAACCTTGGCAGATAGGGAATGTATGAACCCGTAGTCCGTCTTGCTACCTACTAGTCTACTGTTGATACTTTCTGTAAGATGTTACCTATGGTTAATATCAAGCCATAAGAATTTCTTAACATTTTAACCCATAAACTGCTCCCATCATATATATATGTGATCTGCATAGTAGATTGCTCCCATTGTATATATACGATTGCTTCTTTCCCACCCTTGTTTGAAATGACAGTTACTTCAGACTTCCTAAAGAGATCCCTAGGTAACTTCTGAAGCCTGCGTAGCCTTTTCTCCCTCATTTTTTTTATTTGCAGTCCAGCCATGTCTGAAGTAGGTACTGTATCGACGTCACAGAGCAGCCGTCGGAGAAGAAATGCACTTTCCCCTCCTGCTATAGCAAGAGTTCTTCACGAGCTTGGTGATGAGGAGGAGAATATTTTCTTTTCGGCTTCTGAGGGAGGAACACACTAGTGAGGATGACTATGAAGAGGAAGAAGAAGAAATAGAGGAAGTAACAGTGGGAGATTCTAATGCTGTACTTTGATGGACAGACGGAAGAGACTTCTCACCGAGTGAACTACAGATCGATGGTGGTAATTCTGGTATTACTGGTGATTTTGGGATTCCTGATTATGAAATATCCTAGACTATTTTGAGGAATTCTTCAATATGAATTTGGTGAACTACATAGTTATTGAAACAAATAAATATGCAGCACAGTGCATCGATACAGAGTCGCTTTCGTCCCATTCCCACACACAGTGCTGGGTAGGTGTAACGACTCACGAATTTTGTTTTCATTAGTCATCTATTGTTGATGCCTCATGTAAAAAAAAGCCTCAATTCCAGAATATTGGTTAAGGATAGTTTGATTTATACACCAATTTTCAGAAAATATATATATTTTCCTTATTTATATGTTACTATTAAGCATTTGGGAGAACAATTTTTTTAAAATATGAACTTAAATTTTTTGCGCACAGCAGTAGATCTATTGCACAGTTTAAGGGTTAAGATTGTTTTTCTCGAGAACGAGAGAGAGTTGCATTTTCTTACTTCACAAACTTCCATTATTCACGGCCTGCTACCAACTGCAAATTTGAAGGAAATCGGCTATATGAATGTTGTGGACTCTCCTTGTCAGCCAGTTATAAAGCATGCTTCCCTGCATGCCTCTTCCCCCTTCCGATGTTTTTTACCACCACGTGCGAAAACAGATGGGGAAAACCGGGAAGACAAAAGCAGCCAAAAAATTTCCCTCGCTAACACTATGGTTGTATATTTCTCTTGGAAATATCCCCAAACCGACTAAATAAGGGGGACATTGGCGATGCAATAACTTAGCACATTGGGGGCGCATTCTTTCCAGCCTATCTTCATTGTTCTACCTCCCAGTCCCAGTCCGGCCTGCCAGTCAAGTGGTTTTCAGCATATTTGGCCCGCCACACCAAAGAAATTGGATAGCCCTATTTTAAAACATGGAATACAAAGACCAACACCACAGTCCTTGCAATAATACCTTGTTTCTCTTCATATTCATATCCCTTGATCATCTTTTTTAACAACATACCTGGCTTATCTTTTTTATCAGTTGGGAGAATTGTTTCTAAGAAATACCTTTCTATTAGTCTTAAAAGGGCTGTGATGTAGTGAATGGTGGCTGTGTCTTGTTTCCTTCTTATGAAATTTTTCAATTATCAAATCCACTAAAGTCAATCTGAATTGCTGATGTGACTTTGTTCCACCGCTTTTGGAATATAAAATGAA
The DNA here is from genome assembly GCA_036926305.1 of Uropetala carovei. Classification (NCBI taxonomy): domain Eukaryota; kingdom Metazoa; phylum Arthropoda; class Insecta; order Odonata; family Petaluridae; genus Uropetala; species Uropetala carovei. Next base: position 4,290,804 of record JAXCHB010000188.1, read on the forward strand.
GGCATACCAAATAGTCTGATCAAGGAATTTTATAATAATATTTTTTGCCATGTTTTTTATGATAGGATAACTGCTCAAATATTGGTCTACTCTATCCACATCTCCCATGCTATGGTTGTAATCAACTACAGTAAAATGCTGCTGTATGTTGTTTCGCATATACGTCACAAATCAATTAAGGAACATGTTTCGTTATAAGTTGTGTCGCTTCACATATACATCATTTGTGAAATACTAAAAGCAAAATTTCAGAAATTCCAATTGTGGTGCATAAATTATAACTATAACAATAAAAACCGTCTATTCGGCTATTAATTTCATGTTTATTATCTATATTAATATATAAAATCGTTCGTTTGTATGTATGTTACCGATAAACTCGAGAACCACCGCACCGAATTGGACGGGAGTTTCACTGGGGTATTCCTTATACTTCCAGGAGTAACATAGGCTATATTTTTTTCAGGTCTGAAGGGTCATATTTTAGGAAAAAACAAAAACTTGACACCCATTTTCCGTCAGCGAGAAAAGCAACTCCAGGCGTGCGCCACTTACTACGCTATCTACTTCTGCCCGGTGGTGATCTTAGGAACTAGGATCGCATTCCCCTCTCGCTCTCTCCTCTCGCCTTCCCCTCTTGCCCTCTCCTCATGCCTCAGCGAACACCCATTTTCCTACACTACTTCATGGGGCTCGGACCGCGCGTCGCTCACTACGCATGCGCAACACGTCTCGCACGCACACTCGCACCCGCATGCTTTCTTTCTACGTTAAGTTTCCAGCACAGCTTAGATTGTGTTTTGAAATTTATATGTTTTTAAAATGCCGAAAGTTAGGTCACAGTTGTCTAAATCATCACCGAGGGCTAGAAGAGCAGCGCTATCGAGAAATAATGAAACACCCGAAGAACGTGAGTTACGACTTTCTCAAATGCGTTCAATGAACAATACCAGGCCCCTTGACGAGACAAGCCCTCAGAGAGAGCCCCCGTTTGAATGATCGCTTGCGTAATTCTCGAAATAGAGCAGCCGAATCAAGTACACAGAGAGACACCCGTTTAAGAGAACAACGAGTTCGCACGGCTCAAAGTAGGAATGTTGCGTCCAACCCAATCCACGGATTCAAGTCAGCGTTTTCATACGATCCTGCCATAAACTACGCTGACCATCGTGACATTTCGATAGGGAAAATGGACAAAATTTGTGGACATTGTCACGTGAAAACATGGCCCAAGGAAAATGATGGGATGTGTTGTTCGAATGGTAAAGTTCGCTTACCAGAATTTGAAGATCTTCCGGAACCACTGAAAAGTTTATTGCGCTTTTAATACGAGATAGGGAGGGAGAGAGATGGATGGTAACGGAGGGGGGAGATGGAGAGAGGGAATTAGAGAGAAGGGGTGGAGAGAGGGAGAGGGTGGGGGAGAGATGGAGGGGGAGGGAGGTAGAGGGGGGAGAGAGAGGGATAAGGGAAGGAGAGGGTGGAAGGGTGGGGGAGGGAGCACTATCTTATTATTGCGATGCTTACATGTTACATGGTCAAAGTTTTATATTCACTAAATCTGTTGAAATTCAACGTGCATTCCTGGTAGTTATTTACCGTATATTCCGGCGTATAAGTCGACCTTTGAAGTCGAAAAAAAATTTCCTAAAACTTAGGGTCGACTTATACGCCGAACATAAAAATGTGAACCTTAAATTAAAAATGAGTAACATCGATATTTAAGAAGACCGTTGACCTTTTGGTGGAGATGATTGCTATTTTGAAAGATCTGTTCCAGTATTTACATTTTATGGCATTTACCTTATTTACTCGTGTGCCCCGCGCACATATTTTCCCGAAATGCCGGGGAAAAAGGGGGTGCGCGTCTTACACAAGCATTTCTGAACAGCTTATATAAATTCTGAGTATCAATAGTAAATTCTCTGCAATATGCTTGCGTCTATGTTTATATTCGTAAAAGACGTATTATTTTACGAAGTATATGCGTATTTATACGAACAAGCAAACGTGTAAGTTATGCTGCAGACAAAGACTCACAAAAGTAGGCAGAAAGAATACGCCGACTAACTGATAACTATAGTTCAATGACTACTGAATGTTTGACGGCTTGAGAATAGGTAGGTTCAAGTTTGGTCCTTTTCCCTCATCCACTTTAAGGAATTCGGAGTTGTGAAAAAAACTTATTCTGGCTCAAATTAATTTTTTCCCTCCGAACCGGCCCAAAAAATGAGTGCTCAGGGTACACGAGTGCACGGGTTATGTGAGTAAATACGGTATTTTAGAAGATTTATAATAATTAATTTTAATACTGTATTTACTCACATAATCCGCGTCCTCATGTACCACGCTCACCCCTATTTTGGACCAGTTCGAGGAGAAAAAAATAAATTCGTACTTTAATAAGTTGATGTCTACGGTGGTGGAAAATTAGAAAAAATCAAAAAAATGTGGGGATTCACCGTAGGTGTGTTCTCTCCATGGTTCCCTCTAATTGTTAGCTGCACGGCCGCGCAGCAGTTTTCGAAGTGTCGCGCACTAAATTATTCAAGCACGCACGATTGTGTGTATTTTAGAATATATCGAAACAGGACCGCGTCAACCCCAGCGCATATCTGCGAACTATCGTCATGTAGGCACGCATAGCGATATTCATTCCGCCCATGGATGAAGAAAATTGGAAGGAACTATGGTTCTCTCCCAGGTTAAAGGAGCATCAGCGGCTCACGATGAATATGGCGAATAGAGATACCAGATGCCAACTTATTCCAGCAAAAAGTGTAGGTAGAAACTGATAGTAAATTTTTAATGACAGAACTGCTTTTCTTGAGTAACAATGATAAACTTAAAACTCAATTAAAAGGTACAGCTTTAATATTATAAAAATATTACGTCATCTCAATGTTGAAGATGCACCAACGGCAGTAAAAACAGCGCATTTAAACCCTAAATGTTTCTTGGTCATGTGGATACACGTAAACTTCGTAGAATTCTTTGTCTTTTGCGAGTATAAACGTAGACGCAAGCGTGTTGCAGTAAATTTACTATCGAAACTCATAATTTTTAAAACTTGGTCAGAAATCTTCATATATGGCCAACAGTTTGGGAGAAAAGGTGCGCGGGGTACACATTTGCTATATTTTATTGAATTTTGCCACCGTAGAGATCGATCGCGATCACTAGGTATAGTTCATGTCGATAGTATCATTAGCAGCTGAAATCAATCGAATTATAGGAAACTTTATTTAGTGGGTCAAGCTCTCCAAAAATAAGTTTCTTAATGGTTGAAATTAAAACATGTCAGAAAACATGCTCAAGAAGCACGGACTCTAAACAATATTTATATATTTTTATTATTGTTTATTTCTGATTTGTTAAAACTTGGATTGTACATGACTTTGATTTTGTCTGAAAACGGTGTAATGAGAAGTATTATCAAGTGAAAAAGTGGGGGTCGACTTATACGGCAATTATATGCCTAATCATGTATTTTCAGCTAAAAAAGCTGGGGTCGACTTATACGCCGGGTCGACTTATACGCCGGAATATACGGTATATGAATTAATTTAATTTCATGTTTATCAATTCATTTAAAATCATACTCAGAATAAACATTTGAGAGATCACGATGGGTTAGGTGGTTCACAAGATACATGGGATAAAAGAGACTCCCAATTTTAATGACGATGTTTAAAAACCTATTTCTGAGCGATAGTCAGCTATAAGAGAGCTTTGTGAACAGTTGTGTCTAACATTTAGTGTGTCCTTTCATCCCGGTTTACGTTTGTGTCGATAGCTCATGAGTAGAGCCCGGAAATTCAGACATTTTGCCTATTTTTGCCTTGCCTATTTTCGTGTTTTTTGCTTTACTTCCCTATTTTCGTGTTTTTTGCCTTGCCTATTTTCGTGATTTTTTGCTAAAAAATTTCATTTTATACTTTTGTGTTCTTGTAAATTCTCTGCATTGATTATTCATTTTAAGAAATGTTGTTGTTTTTTCTGTAGATAAGCTCAAATTATTTTGGTATTATACTGCGTCTTACTTATTGTTAGTATATTGCTGCCTTATTTGTAAAGTGACAAAAACGTGGAATTAAGTGTGTTAATTGAGATTTGGATAAATTTATCTTAAAATACAAGTATTCCTTTTTGTTTGTAGTGCCTTTTTTTCCTTTTTAAGTGCCTTTTTTGAGAAAATTTTTTATTTGCCTGCCTATTTTGCCCTCGTTTAGTGCCTGAACTTCCAGGCTCTACTCATGAGATATTGGATATACTTTGGATTGCGAAATCTGCTTGAAAAGTACTCTAAAATGTGTAAGTAGAGAAACAATTTTTGTGCTCCATCACACCATAGACAATTATTTTCGGTGATTTCTGAATTTATTATTGCAATCGGTTATTCGTTGTTACGATTAACTGTACATTAAACCCTAGTAGCAATGAGTGGTAAATACACAGTGGTAACATAGTATATCCAATGTACTGTATTGATATGTATTATTTGGGAAACAAATATGTCACAAAATATCTGCTAGGAATGTAACCTCTAACTTTTATCATAGTTCTTATGGTAATCTTTGTTTCGCTATATGTTGTTTCGTTATAAGTCGCATTTTTCAGGAATGCATCTCCGATGTATAGCGAGGTATTACTGTAATGCCTATGGTTTCATGATTGATTCATTTCGTCTCTTAACTTCGACCATCTCTGGATGATATATCTATAATACAGGATGTTTGTAAAGCCCGTGTGTACTTTATAATTATAATAACTTTTCATGTATATATGATAGAAACGATCTGTAAATGTAATAATAAAGCAAATTTTATTAAGTTTTAGCACAAATACAGTATAGGTATTCCCCGCTTAACACGATTTACCATTTGGAAAATGTGTTCACTGATTACCAAAAAAGTTCCTGGTATAACACGATTCTGGGAATGATTGTTTGTACTCAGCGCGGTAGTGACACTTGTATACACTAGCCTTTTGTGCAGGTGCCGAGGCGCCGATATTAGCATTGCTGATTTTGAGGTCTTTCCTACATCTTTTTATAATGACACTTGCTAAGTAACAAAGTAACAACAGGAATCGCTGCCGACTTCCTCGCGGCTTGTAAGTGACAGCTGTCACAACAATGATGACGTAGTGACATCCTATACCCGGGTAGACTGCCTACCACAAGTGTTTCTTTGTAGCAGAGTTTTTCATTGCTACATTTTGAAACAAGGAAGCCAAATTTGGTCATGAAGGCAACAAAATGATACATATAGAAAAAATCACTCAACCTTAGACCGCTGCAGCACACTGCTTTACTGCCTCATTATGCATCTGACTATGTTAGTCTCATTATCGTGGTGACTTATTCTATGAAGTTATTGACCCTTGATGGCATGAGTGAAAAACGGCCAAAACTAATGAGAGTGTTGCAGCTAGGAAAAGACAAAGACGAAGTATTTCGTTGGTGATGAAGATTAAAGTAATTGAATGCTTTGAAAAAGGAGAGTGCATTGTTGACATTCAGCATGCAATGGGCCTTCATGAGGCTACCATATGTACTATTTGTGCCTGTGCAGAAAAAATTAAAAACAGTTTTAAAAGTGCTCTGTGAATAAGTGCTACAAGAGTGCACCATACAAGATCGTGCATAATAGAAAAAATGGAAAGGTTGCTGCCACTGTGGATTTGGCATCAAAACCAAAAGAACTTACCTTTAAGTTTGATAATCATAAAAGACAAAGCAAGACGTTTGTACGAAGAAGTGAGTAAAGACGAACCAGATGTGCAGCCGTTCGTTGCAAGTTCAGGTTGGTTCGTTCACATTAGGAAGCATTGTGACTTACACATCGTAAAAATTACTGTTGAGGCTGCAGCTGCAGATATGGAGGCAGCAGAAAATTTCAGGAAGTGTTCGAAAATATAATAGAAGAAGGTGGTTACAGTCCCAAACAGGTAATAGACATAGATGAAACCGCATTATTTTGGAAAAAAAATGCCCAGCAGGTCATATATTTCTCAAGATGAAAAGTTGCTCCCAGTTTTAAAGCAGCCAAAGACCGCTGCACTCTGCTACTTGGAGGTAATGCCAAAGGTGACTTTAAGTTAAAACCGCTAATGGTGTACCACTCCGAAAACCCAAGAGCCTTGCGAAGGTATTCCAAGGAGCATCTGATAATTTGGCACTCTAATTCAAAAGCATGGATTACAGGTGCAATTTACTTGGATTATTTTAACACCCAACTGCACAAGGAAACTAAAGACTATTGTGCAAAAAACAATGTAGACTTCAAGATTTTATTAGTCCTAAAATATGCTCCTGGGCACTCACCTCATATCGTCAATCTTTCTGAGTGAATCAAAGTTGTGTTCTCACCTCAGAACACCACTTCCATCATCCAACCAATGGACCAAGGCATTATTGCCACTTTTAAAGCTCTGTATGTACACAGGACCTTCTCTTAATTAATTGAAGAGACATGGTGACAACAGACTGTCAATAATGGATTTTTGGCAAAGGTTCAATATTAAGCAAGTGATTGATATAATTGCTGAGGCTTGGGATGACATACCATCTTCATGCATGAATGGTGTGTGGAAGAATTTATGACCTGATTGCATTCACTTTAAAGGATTCAAGGCAGATGATAACGTCCGTCTTAAGAGACGAAATAGTCATGTTATATAAAGAAGCCGGGTTTGCAGAGTTAGATGAAAAATACGTCGAAGATTTAATTGATTCATACCAAGAATTAAGCAATGAAGAATTGTTTCAGTTAGATGCATTAGGGGAAGAAGAGGAAAATTCTGGACCATCTGTTTGCATGTTAAGCAACAAAAGAATGACAAAAGCATTTTGTCTTGTTGCAATTTTCGGAGAAGATGATCCCGATGAACTATGCAGTTCCAAAGTGTCAAGAGATGTCAACGCTGCTTTGGGTTGCTATCATCAGATTTACAAAGAAAATAACAGCCAATCAAAACAACTTTCGCTGGATGCCTTCTTTAAAAAAATTGAAAAGAATCCAACAATCGAAACTACTGCTGCTTGGCCCTTGTGCTGCTCTTCAGCCACCGCATCGTCAACCCCATCTATGAAGCAATGAAGATTACGCTCAACCATCGCTACCATGGACCAGTGCATCTCACTGCAGATGACAATCATCTCTAAGGTACACACATATTAAAAATTTCTTAAATTTGAGTTACCACGTATTACTCATAGGCACAGCTTGTATTTTGTCAATTCTTCTTCATATGTTCCGCTTTTTTGCATTTACTGGAAAAGACTATGCGAAGTTTTATTTCGAATTTTCAACTCGAAATTATAAATTTAGATTAACGATTATTTTAAGTATAAAAGAAAATAATTATTTATACCTGCTGCAATAAAGGCAATTTTTTAAATTTTCAACGAAAGTCCTTCATATTTTTATTGCAAACCTTAGTGATTATTTTTCATTTCTTTCTTTGATTTTGCATTTGTTTAGTTTCTATAGTTTTGTTTCCCTGCCCTCAACTAGAATATTTTCACGTCTGAATCTATTTTTTTACCTATTACTTTCAGATCAATCTAAAAATAGGAAAGTTAGACCAGATCCTACATATTAAGCATGAATGGATTATTCACTTCGATCAGCAACAGCATTAGGCATGTAAAGAACTAGCCCAGGTCGTCATATTTATACCTCATTTACGCCTTATATGTATTTTTCAAGCATTGTATTTTATGTTAACTTTAATGGTGATTACATTTAATGTATAAAAACGTGAAAAAACTTGACAGTAATGGATTAATTCTCTGCCTTCTCACACGTATCACTCACCTTTTACGCAATTTCTCAAGGTTTTTATGAATTCGCTTAGCATGAATTCGAATTACATACTTAACATATATATTAATTTATATTTATTCGTAAAATATTAGATAATTTATAGTATAAAATCTCAAAGACCTGTGGAACTAGCACACGTTGCCGGGTGTATATTTTATTTAAGTCTTATGTGTATTGTTTATGCATTGTATTGTATTTACACTGTATTGGTTATTACATTTTATTTATAAAAACGTAAGTAAAATGCACATTAACCACTTGAGTCCTCCAAATCTTCACTGGAATGACTTTCATCCATGATGTCACAATATCCTTCTCAATCTTCTAAGAATATTTTGCACGTTTGCTAGGTGATGCCATTACTGATTCCAATATTTCAAGGGATGAAAGATGAAATTTATACAAATTAAATGCAAATAAAATTTTGTATGTGTTATTCGTACTACGATACACTCCAAAAAATGCTTAACTTCACAACACACCGTCTACCAAAAGCCAACTGTCCAATTTTCTTCACATATGTTTTGCATGTGAAACATTTACTGCAATGGAGAGGAAGATTTTACTGCTCCAGTTGTCTAGAAGTATCCTCTACAGTTGGAGGAAAGCGATCCTACTGGTTAAATTTCATAAAGGGGTGCGAAAAAGGCATTAGAGTTCACACCTTCGCTTTCACTACCGCTGGGGCAGGCATAGGCATCCCCGCATTTCAAATGCAGGGTTTTCGTATGAAGCATATTTTTTCTCAGCGAAAGGAAAAAAACACCATCTATGAGCTCTAACCTGTACTAGATGGACACAGCTGGATACTGGAGAAGCTTCATGATGGACTATTTCGGTATACCCATAGTGGATGGCCCGAAAAACAGCATGACCTAACCGTAACCTTTGACGTGGTTTCTTATGGTATTTATGCATTTGCTTAGCACAAATTTGCTTAACACAACACTTTTTAGGAACGTATCTCTCGTGTTTAGCTGGGACTGTCTGTATTCACTTCTAAAGTTCAACATTACCCTCATCTTTCATGATACAGTGTTCAATTCGATTTTCTATTGCATTGAAAATGTTACTCAATTGCTTTTGGGTGGCCTTACTAATTGCATTCACAATCCTGGCCCTTAGTTCCTCCAAAGAACATGGTTTTTTCGAGTAAAATACACCTTTAACATGCCCCCATAAGAAGAAGTCCAATGGTGAGAGGTCAGGTGAACGAGGTGGCCAAGCCATTGGTCCACCTCTGCCGATTCACTTTTCTGGAAAAATGTCTCAGGAATTGTCGCACTACTAGTGCATAATGGCACGGAGCCCCACATTGCTGGAAAAAAGTGTTATCAAAGATATTTGATTGACTCAGTTCATGGATGAAATAATTCTTCAGCATTTTAAGATAACATTCACTGTTTACAGTTTTTTTTTTCAAAAAACTAAGATCCAATTATGTGCGACTTCCTGAAAGTGGACCAGACATTGAGTTTTGGAGAGTCACTTTCATGTTGCCAGGCTTCCTGAGGGTTCTGTGTTCCCTAAACGCGGCAGTTGTGGTGGTTGATTTTGCCACTAATGTGGAATGTCACCGCATCGGAAAATGTCAACTCCTCTAGGAGCTCAGAGAAATTTTGAAATTTTTATTTCAACTGACGACAGAAATCTAGCCTCACATTGAAGTCCTCTTCATGTAACATTTGAATTTTTCTTTGAGGGTTTTGTGAACTGTTGATTTTTAGATTTTAATTCAAGAGATGCATGCCACATGGACTTTCAAAGGCTACTTTCACAACTTCCACAGTCTTCTTGCTGATTTGAGGTATCCCGGATCATTGCAGATCATTCACAGAACCGGTTTCTTTAAACTTTTTCATCCATTTGGAAATTGAATTCATATGAGGTGCATCTTTCTCGCAATGAGCAGTAAACTGTCTTCTCACAGCTGTTATGCTCATGAATTCTGCTAGCCATAGCATACAATTAACCTTCTCCCCTACCGTCGCCATTTTAATCAGTAAGAACTCTGAATTAAACATTGTTATTGTTATAATAACTAACGCAACAATCTGTTATTGTTATAAAAATTAAGTGCAATTGCTACTAGAAAGTCAAAAACAAGACGAGATAAGGGAAACAATGGAAAAAATGCTTACAACTTGGATACAGAATCAAACAAAAAGAAAATCATATGCAGATCTCACAACCATCATGGAAAAGATTCCAGATTCCGTCTAGTCACGATTTCGTCCTTTCAAGATTGTGGGTTTTAACTAGAATTTTTAAGTATAATAATTTAATCTATTTTACATTTATCATCAGTCTTATTGTTTTCTTGGTCACTCACTGCCGATGTTTTCACCTTTTTGTATGCCTCTGTGCGTCACCGTGAGCATGCTTTAGCACCAACTTCTAAAATGGGATTCAAAGTCTTTAAGTATGTAATTAAAGCACAGTCATTGAGTGATCGTAATTCAGAGGCTTTAACACGTTTTCTATAACACTGACAAAATGTGTTTTTCGACATATTAACAGCAGCAGACATAGTAAACTATCCTCAGCTCTACTTTCAAAGGAAAAGTTCCAACACTCAAGTGCTCGTCTGGACTTCGTTCGTCATACTGGTCATACTGATACAGTATTCGACACAACCGCACTTCCTGGTTAGTGATGCGGGAACTACCGATGATACCTAAACCTTTTCGATAGTTAGCATCTGTAATAATTTTCTATTTAAAGAATTGTAAGCAAAACGAAGTTGTTTTCATAACGTAACTAATTCACTTCGCATGTAATTGCTAAGTATATTTTCAATGCCCGTTCATACTGTTAATGTATTTCTTGCATTTGTTTGCAGCTTTTATATGTTGTTATTTATTTATTTATTTATTTACATATTCATGCTACAATTAGACTCTTGGCCTGCTGGTAACGATACATTAGAAGCATTAACACCATGTCAATTAAATAACACATTTCTTGATTTTTATCAGTTAGACCAAGTACTTTTTGCACTTCTTCCTAAAGTCTTTCAGGTTTTTAGGAAAGGGGTCAAAGATAAATCCAGGTAATTCATCCCATTCTTGAATACCTCTGTTCAGAAAGGAGTTTTTTTTACAACTTCTAGTCTTTGAAGTTTGTATTTGATTTTAAATTTATGATCATTTTTACTGAAAAAATTAGGAGTTTCTCAACTACTAGTGAAATTTTTCCATCCCCCCTCGTTACTTACGATCCTGTAGTACATTCCACACAGCCTATTTAATTTCCTTCTTGTTTGTAATGATTCTCACCCCAATAATTGTATCATCTTTGATACACTATCTTTTCTTTTGAATTTATTCAGAACATATCGTGCAGCTTTTCTTTGGACCTTTTCTATTTTTTTACATACGTAGTTTCGCAGGGATCCCATACATTCGTAGAATACTCAAGTATTGGCCTCACTATAATACTTTTATAAGCCAATTCCTTGGTATTCTTGTTACTCCCTCCCAGGTTCCTCATTATACAGTGAAGGCTTTTAAATGTCTTTTTCACCACATTTTTAATATGTTGGCCCCATCCTAGATTTGATGATATTTTCAGGCCCAGGTATTTAATGTTGTCACGCTTTAATAACAAATCTCCGAGTAATTTATAATTCCTTAATTCAGTGTTCTTTTTGTTTGTGAAAGTTATTTGTGTACTTTTCCTAACGTTAATGTCCATCTTGTTGACTTTTATCCAGTATTCAGGATCACTATTATTTTTAATAATTTTCTTTGGGACAAATTTTAATAGCGCCTCAAAAATTATGTCTTTAAATGGGAGTAATCTCACTAAATGCATGTGTCTCAAAATCTTCTAATATTATATTTAGTGATCACTTAACCCAGGAATTATTTCGAAGTTTACGGATTTTATGCAAGGCCTTAAAAGAAAAACATCTAAAATATTTTGTCCCCTCGTGGGTTCATCCACTATTTGAGTAAAACCCTCCTCCTGCATTAGCCTATTAACAATAATTTGAAATTTCCCTTCACATTCCATTTCCCCATCCTATCGAACGTGGGGGAGGTTTAGATCCCTGGCAATTAACGTATAACTCAACTTTTTCCGAACACTTATCAGTCAGAACCTCCAGCATAGTTATTTTGTTATTAGGTTTCCTATAGAAACCTATGATATCAATTCCTTTTTTACAGTTTCCATAATATAACTTGACACATAACATTTCATATTCCACACTTTTCCACTCTAACTTACTCATAATTTCACTTTTTATACAAATAAAGACTCCTCCCCCTCTTTCATCGCGGTCCCTTCTATACACCGTAAAGCCTGATGGAAAAATTTCTGCTGAGTATATGTCTTTATTTAACCAAGATTCTGTGCCTATGATACAATCTGGTTTACAAACCTCAATTAAAGACAGAAAATTATCTCGTTTACATCTAACACTTCGACAGTTAACCTGGAGAATCTTTAATCCCTTACCTTCTAGTTTGTTGATTTTAAGTCCTTTTACGTCTCCTTCCCATTCTTCTTTTATTCCCTTCTGCACTTCTGCGTGTTCTCCGCTGCCTTCTCCCTGGCTCCCGACTGATGAGACAACCAAGCCCCCACAATCCTCACCTTCCGAAGTCTCACCTATGTAGACTGCTTCTTTCTTTGGAGTTCCATTTGCACATCCACGAATATCGAGTGACCTCCATACTTCCTCTTGCCACTCACATTCGTTTCTCACCTCCCCACTCACTTTATCCACCCTCTCATATTATAGTAGATTCAACATCGGAAGGCTCTTGGCCTACTTAGAGCAAGTAGCCAATCACGAACGTTTCCCCTTCCATCGCCCCTCTCAACTTTCGTGCGGGAGAGCAGATATCGGTGCGTGTTGCCAGCTCTTGCAGATTTTCGCCTTCATCTGATATACTACGCAATTTCTAATGGCAACGCATCCAGATGTGATCTCTTCGAGAGCAGGAGTGAGACTGGTTTCCTCCCCACTACCTTCCCAAACAAACAGTCTCCTATTGGCTGCTGCTAACTGGTGTACGCCCCGTTTTCGAGGCCAGGAGTCTTCAGATGTTGGATCGACTATAACACCTATGTCACCGCTTAGTTTCCCTCCTCTACATGAGATTGACTGGTCGCCTTGTAATTTCTAATCACATCCCTTAAAAGACCAGCAAATATCATACAGCCTCTCCTATTGAGGTGCACTCCATCACGCCTGAGATCCCTATCCCCAGTCCAGCAATTCGGATCCACGAAATACAGACCCTGCTTTTGGCAAACCCACTCTACTCCCTCATTTATGTATAACACTCTGCCCCATGTAATGTCTCTTCTCCTTAATATTCCACTTACTATGATTTTGCCGCTGTAAATTTTTTTCTTGCGGCAGTGCAAAGGTCCCAAACATAACCGATTACGTGGTCGTCCGATTTTGCCCTTTTTATATCATTGGTCCCTATATGAATCACCACCACTTCCTCCTTCCTCTCATCGCTTAACCGTCCAATCCGTCTTTCCAATTGTTCAATCCTCATTCCTGGATAGCACTCTACTAAAGCACCATCCTTTCTGCATTCTTCCCCCGCAAATCGGATGATGGAATCTCCCATCACTCTCACCGTAGGGTCATCGTTCTCATGACCACTATCCTCCCTCCCTCCGTTTTTTGGTCACTCCTCTCTAAGCCTGAGTAAGGCTCTCCCTTCCCCAGCCTGATGCACCCTTCTGCTACTAATGCGAGAGGTGCCTTGAGCTTCTTGCCCCCTGCTGTCACCCTCCTCCTCTCTTCCTCTTTCTTGTCCTTGCGTGTCCTTCCTGGAATTCGGTTGAGCACTGGCCGAGGGCCCGCTTTCACTTCCCGTTGCTAACCCCCTTCCCCTCTGCCTCGCGGTATTTACGTTCCTTGTGTCGAGGCATCTTCCACCGTAATCAACGTCCACTCTGGCACTATTTGCCTCTAATTCTGCTACTTCTCAGCTCCTGATTGTATGAATGGTACTGTTCATGTTTCACCTCTTCATGTACTTTTTGGTTAGTTTATTTTGAAGTTACACCAACAGAAGTAGTCAGTCCTTACTAACAAGGAGAGGACGTGAGGTGAAATCCACGGATTCCTGTCACACTTTGCGAGTAGGTAGCTTCATTCCCCTAGTGTGTGTGCAAAACACTAGATGTAGATATGCAGTCGTTATTGAGAAATTAGCGATTAAAAATTTAAGGCAACTGAAGCTCAAGATGAGTACAACAATAAGGCATCATTTGTTAAGTGAAACGGTCTAGTTGGTAGGGATGCGGGCGCCGGAACTTATTTTCTCTGACTTGTCATCGCCAAATATTTTTTATCATTTTTTATTTATTCTTTCCTGTCACAATAATGCATCTTTTATATTTTATCGGTATTTCCTGCAAAAAATTTGCATTTTCCGTGATTGTGAAATTATTTACGTTAACCTGTTTTATCTATATTGAATTTTGTGTATATTAATATAGCTGTGGGACAGTTGAACAAACTTACTCACTCATATACTGCACAGTATGCAATTACGCTCTTGGGAAAACTGTTGCTGCATGTGTTCATGTGCCTGCAAGAAGTTGGCGGAAAGTTTGGTCTCCGTGTTCATCATGACATCGATAAGCTTATAAACATGTACGGCAATGTTGTTGTTACAGCCACAAAATTGGGGAGGCGTACTCGAGAGACGTATTCTGTGTTCCTGGACAAGTTCATAAATCCTTACGTGAAGATGGAGCCATTCTTGTATATCGTTCATTTGTGGGACGTGCAGATTAATTCTGGACAATACAACGAAATATATTTGGACGAAAATGACATTGAAGATTATATCGCCCAAATTATGACTAATTTTCTATTCTCCCAACTGGCTGAACGCTGGTGCAAACACCATTCGCTTTGAAAATCCCCCTTGAGTAAATTCCTGTAACAGAGGATGGGAAGAACCGGAGGGCAAGGCAACCAAAGGTATGGTGAGAAAGGAATTGATTGAATGAGCCAGGTGCTTATTTTTTAGTGCTACTATGTATATCTGACAAGGGGAGGACCAGGCATCGATGTCACGAACCATGACCAAACTTCGCTGGTAGGTAGAAGGATAAAAATAAACAGACACGTGTCTCGGCTTTTGGCTCCATAGACATTAGTTTGCAAGAAATCAGGGGTCAAAGTTTATTGGAGATTACTGCGTCCCTTAAAACCCCTTAGCGGAGAGTTCATTATTAGGTTGTCAGGGCGGTTGAATGGCTAAGTCGCTAGACTACAAAGCTGATGCTTGTTGTTTTGAGGTTGGAATCCCTGTTTTTTTTTGAAAATTATTTTGAAATTTTTTTAAAAATATTTTTTTAAAATTTCTTTTTGGAAAATTTTTTTGATTTAAAAAAAAGTTTTTCTTAAGAAAAAATGTTTTAAAAAATTTTTTCGGTTGTTTTCTATCCTATTTAATATAATTAAAAATATTCACGTTTGTTTGTTAAAGTAACTTAAAATTGAGAAAGTAAACGCTTTTCTTGGCTATCAAATCACATAAGATAGAGAATATTAGTGATTGTTTTTTTTAGAAACGTAAAAACGAGAGTAAATGCTTTTGTTCACTATACTATCTAATAAAATATGAAATATTTGCATTTGTTTGTTAAAGTAACTTAAAATCGACATAGTAAATGATTTTCTTGGCTATCCAATCCTATAAGATAAAGAATATTGGCGATTGTTCATTTTAGAAACGTAAAAAAGAGAGATAAACATGTTTGTTTGATATCCTATCCAATTCGATCGAAAATATTAACATTTGTATTATAATTAATATTAATTAGGTGGACATTGTTTTTTTGTTTTTGATGGATAATGGTTCTACGACAACTCGTCACAGTCAATTCGTCGCAGGACAAACTCATCGCGCATTGCCCCATAAGGAAAGCCCGTAAATCGGTGTAGGGGTTTTTAAGCTTACTTTTTAAAATTATTTCCCGTCAAGTTTCAAACTCGTGATTTAAATTATTGTAAAGCTTTAGCGTAAATTATTAGATATTATCAAAAAAAGTTGAAAAAAAGGCAGTGTTTAATCATGGACAACATTGCCTATTCACGAGTTTCATGTTTACAAAACATAAAAGTAATCATTTCAGAAAGGCATAATTACACAAGAAATGAAGCTGGATTTGGCGAAAGTGATACGATAAGAAATCAAATTATCATTATATTTGAATACAATACACTTGGAAGCGGATTGTTTACAAACAAATTTGATTAATTGTTAAGAAAAGTTAAATGAAAACGTATTCTTTGTAGGTTGTTTTTAGTTTTTCGTAGAATAAAATGTTTTTGTATATTCTGCATACGTCCTAGAATTGGTGGTGAAAGTTGATTCACAAAATCGTTGAAATTCAACGGGCACTTACACTTCCTTAAACATTAAACGTAATATCTCACCTTCTATTACTCCAATATGGACAATTATTTTTATTGCGCCTCTTGAAACATAGCATATTACAACTTTAGAAATCAAAAACACATATTGTAAATCAAACGCCTTTGAAAAATTATTAACATTACTCATAAAACCTTCCGCTATCTGCATTTTTACTTCTCTTTAAACATAAAACATCTTATCTTGTATTTTATTGATCAAAAAAGGACAAATTTTTTTGTTGTACCTCATGAAAGATTGCTTATATCTATATCTACAGTTCACCCTGCAAGTCACCGCAGTGGTGTGCGGCAGAGGGTGCAATAGCACGAAGGGAAAGCGCATAATAATGAATAGTATCACTCTATGTTGGCTGATTTCTTATCAAAACTTCTGTTCTGCTCAGCTATCGTTCTAGGGAAAAATGAGCCTTTGTACCTCTCAGTCCTACAGGCTATCTCTCTTATTTTACGCAGATGGTCCATTCTACCAATATTAGTTGGCGCTCTTATTATTTCTTTTACATCGCTGGAGAATATATGCGTTCTAAATCTTTCAAGTAGTACTAACCTAGAACGTGATCAGTGCTCAGTTAGTGATTCCTATCGTAAGTCCTGTAACACTTTTGTTTCTATCGTAACAATTTTTGACGAATCTGGCGGCTTTTTGCTGCACTCTTTCTAACTATGAGATTGTTCCTTTCTCGTATGGATCCCATATGCTCGACGCATACTCTAATAGCGGTCTTACTAACGAGAAGTAACATGTCTCTTTGAGTTTTTCCTCACTTTTACCTACTATGCGTTTGATGAATCCAAGTTTCTGTGTAGCCTTCCTGCATATATTTTGTATGTGCATATCCCACTAGAGGTTGCTTGGTAAAGTAATGCCTAAGTATTTGACAGAATCGGCTAGTTTTAGCTGGACGCCTTCAACAGTGTAATTTGTCACGTTGATGTTTTTGTTTCCCCAGAATCTCATAAAGGAACACTTCAGTTCTAACTGCCACTCTTTACACCACTCGAGAATTGCATTTAAGTCATCAGAAAGTTATAATTGATCATTAGGACTGTTAATCTCTCTGTACTGTATCATCCGCGAATAACTTGATTTTACTTTTAATAACCTTATCTAAGTCGTTTGTATATAAAAGGAATAGTAGGTGGCCGATTACACTTCCCTGTGGAACGCCTGAGGCTACGCTGACTGAATCTGATTTAAATCCATCTATAACTACTATTTGTTCACGCTCATTAAGAAAGTCCTTGATCCACTCGATTATCTTTCGATATATTCCACCGTCATTTAATTTCTTCACTAACTTACTGTGCGGGACTTTATCGAAAGCCTTCTTGAAGTCGAGGAAAACCGCATCTAACTGAGTCTTACGGTCTCCTGATCTTAGTATATCGTGAACGAACAGAGCGAGCTGTTTCACAAGATCTCGTCTTCCTGAAGCCATGCTGATATTTACTTAGCATGTTCTGACTATCTAAGAAGTCCATCACGGAGCTAACGATAATGTGCTCGAGAACCTTGCAAGATAGGGAGGTAAGCGAAATTGGCCTGTAATTTTCTCTGTCGTCTTTTTTTTCACCTTTGTGTAACGGCGTTATAAACACTAATTTCCATTCCTTAGGTGCAACGCCATGACTAAGTGACTTACTGAAAACTATTTTGAGATAAGGTGCTATTTCCAGTGCTAACTCTTTGAATACTCTAGCTGGTATCTCTTCTGGACCCGGAGATTTATTTGACTTGATATATTTAAGCTGTTGAGCAGTGGTGTAGCAGTACCATTCTGGGCTCCCCCGCCAAGGACCCCCCCGGTGAAAACTTGAAAAATAGCCGACGATATCTGAAAATATGGCGGCACGGACACTGTCATCGGACGCCATGGGGCTGGATCTGTGTAAATACATTGGACAATAATAGCTTCACGGGACCGCCTCAAACAGTACCGTGAAGGTTTTTTACTTTTTTGTTTCAGTGCATAAAACTCGGAAAAGTAACATAGTTACATTTTTGGTGACAATTCTCTAACAAGGCTTATTATATATAAAAAATATATAAACAAAAATATAAATGCATCATTTTTTCATTCTTATGGGATGAAAATTTGAACCACTTGGACACTATTGCAGTTAGAAAAATAAATTTAATTTTCTGAAATGCTTGAGATATAAAATTGTAAATCCAAAGGAAAAAAGCTATTTCAGCTTCCACATGAGTCACTGGAGCTACAGTTACTTGTGTATAAAGTGTTGTTGTCATGAAAAACATATTGACTGACAAGTATCCTATATATAATTTTGGAAGTGTCTGTCCGTCCATCCCCTCCTGCATCTCAGAAGTCGTTCGTCGTAGAGATATGCGGTAAACTGCGTTTTGTTTCTACAAGGTAGGAGGTCCCTAGAAAGCTTCTCATTTTCATAAAGTCCCTGGTTCGAATCCAGGAGACAAATATGTCTTCCCATAAGTTTACAGGGGATTTTCGAGTTTTCCGAGTGCAAGGTTTTTTTCCTTCATTCGTTAAAATACGTAAATATAGACCGATTTTCTTCGTTTTTACTTTATTCGACGGATAAAACTCTATACTATCTTATTCTTGCAATGTTTACATGTTATACGGTCGATATTTTCAGAAATACGCAATTGTTTTCGAATTTTTACGGATATTTCGTACTCTTTCCGGGTGTTGCTAAGGTGACCGTCATTGTTGCTTCCAAGTCAATTAATACCAATTAAACCTTCAAATAGGTGAAATAAAAGCATTATTTGCTTCGTGCTTTTAAGCATTGAAATAAGTGATGCATATCAACACAAATGTTTACGGATAATTATTCTGTTGACTTCGTATGGGAAACATTTCTAATGATTTAATCAAAGCAGTTGAATCTTTCCTATCTTCCTTTCATCGTTTGAATGGTAGGATCTTATCTCTTTTTAAGTAGAGTCATTATATTATACATCTATAATGTTTATTAACGCAAGTAGACACGCATAAATTTAAAATTAAATGAGAATAGGGACATACGTTATTTTTTAGCACATTACATGGTTATCTTCTCTTCATTGATAATCAAATTAACCGGTTGCATTGATTCTTATATAAAAAAGAAAGAACATATTATTCAATAATAAGGAACAAAGAAAATTATAAACATAAATGTTCGTGATCAATTACTGTGTAGCATTAATATCCTCTCTAATATTACTTAAAATGCAGATTTCTGACCGATTTATTGGTTATTCTCCCGAATGGATGTGGAAAAGAGACAGAAGACTTAACACACAAGCTCTTAAACAGAGCTAGAAAGGTATGCTCTATTTTTGCCACCAATCTCATGAGTGTAAACCGGACAGCAGTAAGGGGCAGAGCCCCTTTACTTAAAGAAACCTCGAGCGGAAGGAATTGAATTGAACTATATGATCATAAGACTTGAGTGCATAGTCCGATAATATTAGTTACTAAAAAGAATACTTCAAACTTTAGTATACGTAGAAAAGTAAATATTTACAGATTATTATTATTATTATCGTTTGAATGATTGAATCTTACATTTTAGTAAGTAGAACCATTAAATTATACATCTATAATGCTTATTAACACACAGTCTCACGCATAAATTTCAAATTAGATGAGAGTAGAGACACGTTATTATTTTGTCATATTACATGGTTATCTTCTCTTCATTGAGATAATGGAAGTGGAACAATATACCTCTGTGGAGTTGTCTTATCTACTGTTAACATTCCTCTATAAACTGATCTTACCATTTCAATTACCCTTTTATTTTCCACTTGAATGCCAGTATTACATGCATTAAATGATTAAATTGAGCTATTTCGAACTGTAGGCGGAAAATGATGAACAGAATGTTATAATGTTTTATTCAAAATGGTTCATAACCGAAGATTGTAGGTCAATACTGTATTATTTTTATCTCAGAAAGAATGAAAGCCTGCAGGTCGAGAATTCCATTTTTACGTGTTATTTTATGGGAAATGGAAAAGTTTGCAATAAATTACTGCGTAGCATAAATTTCCTCTCTAATATGAAATTTAAAATGCAGATTTCTGACAGACTTTGCATAATAAATTGTCAATACGTGCCCTCAGCGAGTTTCGAACCCGCAAACCTTACCAATACCTGGAAAATGCATTAGTATAGTTAAATGTGAATTATTGAGATCAACTCTTTTTACACACTCTTAATTTTTGATAAATTAATTGAAAAAAAACGCGCAAATATTGCGCGGGTTCAGCTAGTAAATTTAATTTTCTGAAATGCTTGAGATATCAAATTCTAAATCCAAAGGAAAAAGTAATTTCAACTTCCACATGCATCATAGAAAATATCAATCATAGAGCGATCTCTTATGTAATAGAATGGTAAATATTCCTACCTTATTTTAATCGTTGTCTTCGTCTTGCGTTGACATCTGCAAATTTTTCTATGGCGTCATCAACATTCAGCTTGATTGCTCGTTCATTCTCAATGCTCAAAATTGCAACGCTGCTTAGTCTTGTCTGACTCATGGAGTTCCATAAATAGTTTTTTTTATTAATTTTCAATAAAACATGGTTCTATGCCCAAACCTTCAGTTAGTAGTTTTGCTAGATGATTTAGCTTCCTCAAACTGTCCTCTATAAGAAACTAGCTCATGTTGTGCATTCTCTAGAAGCTCGGTGCTTTTCATAAGATCTGCATCATCTGATTGCAGCAACTGATGTTAGACACAGAGTTGATAATTTCTAAAACTTTGCTGTGAAGAACTAATAGAAAAACAAATCGATTATTTTCCAGTTTAATTTTGAGATTTTCTGCTTATTCACGCTCATCTTTCTTTACGGATGTCAAGATTATTTTAGAGAGGCATTTCAAGACGTCCGAAAAACTATATACCGTAAACTGGGATGAATAGGAACACATTTTTACATTTTTTTGCCTTAATTATCCTATCGAAATGATTTATTCCTGCTTTTGTTTAGGAATATTTTTAATTTACCTTTATGAAACAGATTTTAATTGCAGTACACTTTTAACTTCTTCCTCAGATTTTATATATATTTTTAAATAGGTGTTCCTATTCGCCCTAGAGTTGGGGTGAATAGGAACACCGTATGTTCTTAGTTCTGTTCCTATTTCTCCAGCGCGTACTATGAACAGGAACCGAAAGAAGGTTTTATTAATTAAAAAAATAATGATTTATTTTAAACTGAACATGTATGTGGGTACATTTTTATGTAATTTGTAAATATAATAGGAATGTCTTTGCAAAAATAAAGGTTTTGATTTACAATACAATATTCATTCGGCTTGTTCACTTACATGTTGACACCTGAATAGGAACTTGATACGAAAAGTTAGTTTGATGAAGTAAAAGTGAAGGCACTTAATTGCAATCTTCATATTCTATATTTTTGAACACCATTGCACCTCTTCTGGCAGGAGTTGGAGCATGAACACAACCTATAATGGCATCCTTTTCGAAATGGCACAACTCTTCTTGCGATGGCCAAATGAAAGTTTTCCCCCTTTCCTTTGTAGTTTCTTTGTTCTTCACAAATTTAGCACTTATAATATCTTCTTCGATTTCAGAAACTTGGCCTACATAACAACTTTTAATGGAACTTTTTTTGTCTAACTTTTCAAACCTCACGACAAGCCAATCACCCATAGTAACGTCCTTTACAGGTGCAACTCCCTTGAAAATTTGCCTATGAGTGTTTTTTTCTTCATTTTGATCTTCTTGGTCAGCCTCGGGTTCAGATGTCTCACTGTCAACTATAAATTCTTCAGTATTTGCGACTTCATTACTGCCTTCTTCCTCTTGACCAAAGTGAGCTCCTTTATCGCTTCTCCCAGGAATGACATTAATTCGTTTCTTTCTGCTTGTTAGATTAACAGCTGGATATCTCATTTCCTGTAGTGTTTCCAGAATTGATGTATCAATTGCTTGAACATCTTGAGTGATGTCATTGTCAACAAACAGCATGGGATCCGGCAATCGATTTAAAACTTGATTTCTATCTAGCGGAACGATCCCACATTTTTGGAAATCATACATACATATGTATAATTAGTATATGTAACCGTAAAAATAGAGAAAAAGCCTTAGCAGATTTTCAAAATGAATGTAAGCGTAAAAAAATTAATGTTCCGATTCACCCCATTTTTAGATGAAACAAAAACATTTTAGTGTAAAAACACCTCAAATTCGTTAAGAGTTATTTATCTTAGTAACATTCAGTATTTCATACACCACAAACTATAAGCTATCAAATACTAATGAAAGAACTTACTTGCTCCCTTCAACGTGTTGCCAGTAAGAGAAGTTTTGACGTTGATGAAAAAGCGACTGATTACATAAGAAGAAGGTAGTTGCAAACAATGGTCATTGAACTTAACAGCGCAACAAGAATAGTACAATGTAACTAACTTTAACTTTTTCCCCAAAACTGTTCCTATTCACCTCGCTGTTCCTATTCACCCCGAATTACGGTACCTGAGCGTTATTAAAGCATCGTGATGCGATGACCAACGCGTGGGAGATAGTTTTTTTAAAGTTTGCTTTTGTCTGTTACTCTGTTTAAATGAAGTAAGCATTTCCCAACGCTTGATGCTATTGCCGAAAAAAGCATAAAGCTTTTCAATGATAGTGTAAAATTTTTTTGTTTCCGGAACACCCTCAACTGCATCTCTAATCACGAGGTTCAAGTTATGAGCTGCACAGTGAATGTAACAAGCAGTTGGCTGTTTTTCTCTAATTTGTTGCTGAACACCATTATAAATTCCGCTCATATTTTGGGCAGCATTACATGCTTGACCTTGACATTTAGTCAGACTAAGACCACTTTTTTCAATCGTATTTACAATTATACTTTCTAATCCAGAGGCAGACTGATCTTTTACTTCATGAAAACCTAAAAATGATTCCCAAAGTTTTACTTTTTGGCTCTGTTTTTTTCATCAACTACTACAGTTACATATCTGAATATTTTACTTAACTGATCAGTTTTAGAGATATCTTGAGTCATATCTATTATCACTGAATAAAAAGGAGCTGATTTAATTTCATTCAATATTTCGTTTTTTACCTCCTTGGAAAGTAATTCAATAATTTCATTTTGAATAGAAGGACTAAGGTACCGTAAAGACCCGGGTATAGGACGCACGCATGTATAGGACGCAGGGAGGTTTTCGACGTTAAATTTTGAGAATTTTCTATGTTCCCGTGTATAGGATGCAGGGTGGTTTTCCACGTCAAATTCTGAGAATTTTCTATGTTCCCGTGTACCTATAGGACGCAAGAAGTTTTTATCTTAAAATTCTACGAATAAACAATAAGTCGCAATAAGAGATTCATATCCATTCTATTAAATGAGTTCCTTCGAATAAGTATGCTTTCTGCTGAGTATGATCTGAAAAGTGAATTTACCGAAGTATTTGTAATACTAGATTTACCTATATCAAAACTACATATTATGGGATATTGTAAAACACTTTGGAAAGCAATGTAGAAGATAAAATGTAGCAGATTTTCGTGACACCTATCCAATTGAAATAAAAAAAACTCGGTAAAAATTTTTTCGATCGTCTGTGAAACTTGCAGTAAAAATAAAATATCATGACTTTAAAGAAGTTATTTATTTCAATTATTGATAAAGAAAAAATGTTGCATAAGTAATGCTTTAGATGGAAGTGAAGACGACGTATTATGGGAAGATGATAACAACAACGGCACAACAACCACAGAATTAGAAGCAGACGAATCTGAGGCTTCAAAAACAAATGAAGTCTACAACGAGTTCCAGATTACCGATGACGACTCAGATGATGGCGAGTTTCTAGGATTTTAGGGAAATTGTTTGAAAAGTTTGATTTATTTTCTTGATTGAAGATTTTCTTTTATTGGACAGACATTCAATTTTTAAATTTTAGCAATTTCATTTCATATTTGTATTTCATTTTAACTGAAGACTTCGTACAGAAAAAACGAAAATTACCGTATATACTCGTGTATATGCCGACTCTATGTATAGTACGACCCCTGATTTTTTGGTGAACAAACCTGATTTTTTCATATATCTCGTTTATAGTACGACCCCAGCTTTCCACCATGGTCGATATATTTCATTTCGATAGCTCGATGGTTACGAGCGAGATATATCGAACAACCTTGATTTTCCACACAACCATAGAATAGACCGTAAATGTCGTAAATAGTATTTCTTGCGAGTACACTAAAATTCGGATAAGTTAAGTATCTTACTCCTAAAACATTTAATAAAAAGTGATATGAATTGTACAAGATGAAATAAAATCGTTTCAATTCTAGTACGTCTGGATTACGTTCCGCGTACGTAATGCTTCCACTTGCTCATCTATTTAATAGGTAGGGATAACGGACAAAAATAAATTACTTTGTAATATTCCACAGTCTTTATTGTTTCTTCAATCACACACCGACCGGTTTCCACTATAAAATCATTTTAATGGTCTTACTAACCGACGTAACACCTTTAGAATGACTTTGTAGTGGAAACCGATCGGTGTGTGATTGAAGAAACAATAAAGACTGTTGAATATTACAAAGTAATTTCTTTTTTCCAAGATGTCGAAATTCCATAAAGTTACGCCGTCTACGATACTTTTAGTCCAACTCGTTCCAATCCATCCCTTATAAAAAGACGCAAACAAAGATGTACATACATAAAATTCAAGAAAGGAAATGCCTGTAAATCTTCACTTATATCAAGTATTTGTGAATTTGAAGCTGTATATATGAAAAAGATTCTACTTTTCACGAAGCAACATAACAACGATAAAGGACCTCACTGCTACCATTAGAATGCGTGCGGGTGGCATAACTTCACCGAAAATGCCCGTGAAGATACATGAATTTTAAATCCTCAAATGCATTACTCTTGTATAGTACGATCCCCAATTTCTGCAATAAAAATTTGGTCGTAAAAACTCGTACTATACACGAGTATATACGGTATTTAAAATCCATATCTGAGTATAAGTGGCTAATAAAGCTGAAATATCTTGTACTTACATTACTTATTTGTAAAAGTGCAATCTTTTTTTCATATTAAAAAATTTTATTTTAATTAAAACACTTTGATGTTTAATAAATATTAGTTTTCATCTGTTTATTTTTCAGTTTTCATCGAACATTCGTAGAGAGAAAAACATGAAATATTATGTACCCGTGTATAGGACTCATCCTACATTTTAACTTCGAAAATTTGGAAAAAAAAGTGCATCCTATACGTGAGTCTTTACGGTATGTCACGTGACAGTCATCTTTTTGCAAGAGTTGCTGTAATACGGGACCATATTTCGATAAAAGTTGAATGATAGACAAAAAATTTCCGTTTCCTATTTGACCTATTTTCTCTGTGTCCCCTAAAAGCACTACTACACATTGCAAGGGTCAATGTTACATCAACTACACGATGAAGGACTTTCTTCCAAATGCTGATTCTTTTTTCAAGTTCGATATCTAATCCGGAAATAACATCTTTCCCTTGTCGCCAAATTTCGTAAGTAACACAAGCATGTAAATGTACTGCTGCAATTTTATGCTCACTAATTTTTTTAAAAGTCCTTTCCAGTCTCTTATGCCTTTACACCACGCTGAATTAAAGCTCTTTGTATTTATATCAGCAAAAAGCCAACATGGTTCACAGTATGCACAGTCCAATTTTGGAGAATAACACAACCAAACTCTCGATATTTTTTGCCCTGTATTAGTTGTTTCATAATAATAATCTACACTGAAAGATTTATTCTGCTTCTTGTCTTTCGGATAAGGCCCATTCGGTTTACAAGATTCATACCTCAAAATCATTTTTCACTTTCTCCATACATAGTAATGGGAAAGTATTGTGATCACGAAAAAAATCGACTTCGAGATTTCAACGGAAATACATGTTTTGAGGTTCCTAGAACACGTTTAGACTATTTTTGGAATGATGTCTGTGTGTGTGTTTGTGTGTGTATATGATTGTGGGCGCTCTAACTCAAAAAGTACTTGCCATATCGTTGCCAAACTTCATATATAACACTTTAGCATTAGCACAAAGAACTGATTAGTTTTTAGACAATACCGGTTAACCGGAAGACGAGGTTAATTCGAAACCGATTCAGTTTTTGCGATATTTCTCCATTAAAACATCATTATTGTGTATACAATTCTATACAAAGGTTATAGATAATGTAATTTCCTACAACTTTCATTTGAAAGAATTTTCCATAGCAGTTATTGTTTAGGAATTATTTATAAATAATCGGTTTTTTCGGCTTCAGTCAAATATCTCCCTAAAAATGTTGTTATTGGTAATCTTCGTGAGGACCAAAGTTGTAGAGAATAATATATCTTCCAAGTTTTATTTGAAACAAATTTTCGTAGAACCATCCATTTCGGAGATATTCAACTTTTTTCGTAATTTCCAGTATACAGCGCCAGCACCATGTAGCAGTGAATTATGTAAACATATTCAAAATATAATTTATGGTAATAAGGACGACTGTATTCTTTTACGATACAAAATAATAATTTTGCCTTATAATGCTATTCATAATAATTTAAATATCTATACCCCAAATATGGAGAAGGTCGTGTTGGACACATCAGATTTTAGAGAATGTAATTTCCTACAACTTTCATTTGAAAAATTTTCCATAGCAGTTATTGTTTAGGAATTATTTATAAATAATCAGTTTTTTCGGTTTCCGTCAAATATCTCCTTAAAAATGTCGTTATTGGTAATCTTCGTGAGGTCCAAAGTTGTAGAGAATTATATATCTTCCAAGTTTTATTTGAAACAAATTTTCTTGGAACCATCCATTTCGGAGATATTTAACTTTTTTGTAATTTTTTGTAATTTCCAGTATACAGCGCCACCACCATGTAGCAGTGAATTCTGTAAACATATTCAAAATATAATTTACGGCAATAAGGACAACTGTATTCTTTTATGATACGAAATGATAATTTTGCCTCATAATGCTATTCATAATAATTTAAATATCTATACCCCAAATATGGAGAAAGTCATTTGTTGGCTACATCAGATTTTTTAATTTTGTGATCATGAATAGTTTCAGAAAAATTTCCTCGGTCTGAAGGATACTGGTAAGTTGATCTATCCAAAGAACACCACCTATGAAAATTCTTCACTCTCTACCACTAAATCTTTTTCACTGGTAATAATACTAGAACCACCTATCATTAAACTATGTACACTGTACATTACCCACATCCTTGCATACCTCTTCAGTGTCACTAGCAATAAGACATTTTTCTCCTGAAGACAAGCTGGAACTCTTTGCTGACGAACTGGGTTTTGCTCAAAAAAAACTTGTCAGTAATTTCACATTCTTTTGAATGGAATGCTCACCTTCTCGTTTTAATTTACGTTTTTGAGCACCACTTAGGTGAGTTGGCTTTGACATCTTAAAATGTGGGGGCCACAAAATTTTATATTTTAATATTTACTACCTATGGGAAAATTTCACTGAAATACACTTAAATTCACAGAAAAATCTTCCACTGCTTGTCTTAGGAGTATGAATGAGGAAATGACCTATCAAAGAGGACACTTACGTTTTCATTTCTATTAGCGCTAACTTTCAAATTCACTGAAATGCAACTACTATGTAGAGCAGGCCTGATCATAACACGTGAAGCTTCCAAGCTGACTGAATTTGAGGATGCTTTTATACTGTTGCATGTCCATTCCCTCAACGCCGACCGACATAGCCATTACGTCTGACGAATTCTTCATATGCATACAGACGGTTATCCTCTTTGGCCGATGTGTTTTTCTCATCTGTCAACAGTTCTGGAGAGGGAATGCTTTGGTAGGCAAAAGGATATTCTGCTCTCTGGGCCTGGCTTTTCATTTCGCTTGCCTTATCGTATCTTGAAAGCTGTATAGTGAGAGAAGAGAGGGATCCATTGTCCAAGGTTAATTTACAAACAAGTTCTTCAGAAATATTGACCATCTGCCTCTAATGAAAACTTGGTCCGAGTTGCATGGGAAATATTCTCAATTCAGCTAGCCTCACGTCCCTCTATACCAGATGCCATCTAAAGATACACTAAGGGAAAATGACACAACAGCTCGAAATGATGACTACGCAGGCAAGCTTCATTAGCTTTGTGAGTGGATAATAATGTACCCTTACGTGATGTTTATGAAGCTGAAACCTTCTAGAAGACAATAGCATCCTTTACCTCTCAGATAAACCAGTCGGCAGGGCCTGGTCCAACGCAAGCGAGCATATTTGAGCACGCTTTTCAATGTTCCATATTCCGGAGAATTCTCGATCGCTTCGAACGCATGGTTCTTTAATCTACCTCGTAATATTTCTTTTTCTTTGTCTCCATTATCCGTGAATCCTTTTAGCCTTGGTTCGCTTTGGGACCCGTTTCCATCCCGGGTCCCCCGCAATGCAGGGGCTGCAGGCGTGTCCGCTATGCCACTGCTGTTGAGCTATGCCTTTCGCTGATGTGACTATATCGTTCATTTTTTCCTTGTCTGGTTTGGGCACCACGACCTTCGCTCTCACGTCTTCGGTAGTAAATACGCTCTGAAAAAATAAGTTTAACAAATTTCCTTTATCTGTGCTATCGCTAACTACCTCTCCTTGGTCGTTTATTAATGGGGGCATGGTTGGGCGTCGACCTTGAACTTCCCTAACATATGACCTTATCGCTAATAAATTTACTTGGTATATACGTATTAATACCCATTCTAATTCTGATAGAAATGCTTTCCAAGTTTCCTCAACGTTTTTCGTGCTTGTTGATTTGCTGAAATCGCCATAATCCTTGATGAGTTTCTCTTTGAAATCTGCAAAGTTAGCATTTTTATACATGTACACTTTTCGCTTAGGCTTGCGATACTTTGCGACAACTATATCCAAAAGTACTAGAACTGCTTGGTGATCACTGATTCCTTCTTCAACAGCTACTTCGGAAACACGCTCGGGGATGTTAACTGCTACTAAATCTAATGTATTGTTTTTTCTCGTAGGTTTCTTGATTACCTGGATAAGGGAATGTTTACTGAAGATGTCTATTAGCTCTTCGCATGAGTCACGATTCCTACCGGATGGTATGAAGCTACAACTCTGCCAATTTATCGACCCGACGGGTGCAAATTTGATATATTTGTGCCCCCCGTGAACTCAGCGCCCAGGCAACTGCACCTCCCTGCCCCCCTTCACTACGCCACTAAGCCCACCTACAATATCAACTTAACAATAAAGTTTTTATTAAAATAAATGTTTAAAAAGACAAAATATAATTATGTTTATTAATCCCAAAACTATGTTAAAATAAGCATTTGGGATACATTTCAATGCGTACTTTGTGTTTGGTGCCTACAAACCAGGGAAACAATGTCTGGCTTAAAGCCTGTAAGAGTTATTCGAAGATCTCCTCTTTCTGTTATTTGTAAGCGGTTTCTTTTTTTGGACAGGAGATTGTCGACTGCACTGAATCCCTTCTCGACTAGATATGAAGTTGGGAAAGCTAACAAGAGCAACGATATTTTCTTCCACAAGTGTGGATACAGAGAGGGTATTTTCTTGTTCTGCCAAAGTTGTACATATCCACCTTGGTTGAAATTGGCTTTACACTCATCATCATGAATTAATTCTATTATCTCCTCTTGGTATTCAATATCCACATCACACACATATGTGATGAATGGAGTCACCATCCAGGCATCCACTTTCCAGTCTATTACATCGCGAAAACGAGTCATCATATCAATTCTAATGACAGAAAGGTGATCTGCAAACTTGTCTATGTCTTCGGCTGTAAGATCATCTTTGATGTTGTGTAGTTCCGAAAACTGGTAAAATTCTTTTTGCAGGATGTTTTTTCTGAATAAATCCAATTTGTCAATGTATATGGGAAAAGAGAGTATACTTATCTCTTAATATCGCTTCTCTTTCATTTCGCTGAGTTCCCTATATAACAGGGGTTCTTAACCTCTTTTGTGCCATGGACCCCTTTGGTAGTCTGGTGAAGGCCACGGACCCCTTCTCAGAATAATGTTTTAAATGCATAAAATAAAATACATAGGATTACAAAGGAAACCAATTATATTGAAATGCAGTTATCAAAATATTTTTTAAACAAATTTATGATATAGTAATATATGTGCTTCTTTCTTAACGCATTAAATAACAATAAAATACATTTAAAATATAGGAAAGTTAAAGTTAAATTTTATTTTTTAAAGACATGTCAGTGTGAAGGCTGCTGTTTTTTAACTTGAATAAGAACATTAAACTGTGGGGTGGTATTTGACAAGGCAACACGCATGTCATGTTGGACATCCAATTGATTTCTATTTTTGTTTTGATGGTTACAAGTGTTGAAAATCCCAATTCGCAAAAATATATCTTTGCAAATGGAATTAAAGCTTCCATAGCTCGCTTTACAAGGCGAGGATAGGCTTCTCTCAAGGAACACTAGAATTCTCCAAGGCTTTTTGAGTTAAACTATAATTGTTGTAAGTTTTTTGTCCTAAGATCAATGAGTTCATCTTTGGCTAGGTCCACATCTTCGATACAGTTTATATCAGAAAGAAAAGGATTGCGGATCCATGATTCAACTTTAATGCCATCAAGATAGAAATAGCTTTTGAAAGAGTTCTGAAGTGTTTCCAAGTGTTCGCAGATTTCTCTTTTCAAAGAAATTGACAGAGAATTTTGTATCTTAACTCCATTTTGGTAAAGCACTTCCTCCAGCATTTGAAAGTTTGCAAGGATGCCGGCCTCTACTCTCTTCTTCCATATCGGTAGCTTAACCAAGAAAGCTTGTAATATTTCAGTTGCATCCATAATGGTGACTTCAGGACCTTGAATGGAAAGATTTATCTCATTCATATGGTGAAAAATATCTGCCAGGTAAGCCAACCCATGGATAAAATCCTTTCTTTCAAAATGTTCCAAGAGTGGATTTTCTTTTTCTTTCAGAAAAAGTGAAACTTCTGCCCTTAGTTCAAACAAGCGCTTCAAGACTTGTCCTCTTGAAAGCCAGCGAACTTCTGTGTGGTAGTCTTCATTGCCAGTGCATGTCTGTGTAAAAAGCAATGTGTGACGACGACCTGAGGAGCTTCCTTTTTCACTAAAGTAGCAAAACCAGATGTATTACCAAGCATAGCAAGAGCTCCATCTGTGCAAAGAGAATGAAGCTTTTCTTTCCAGTCAAAGTTTCGTTTGTAAAAAACTTTTTACCATTTTCAAAACGTCGACGGCCTTTGTAGTTTCCAAAAGGGACTCACAAAATAAGAATTCTTCTTTGATGGCATCAGCATGCACATAGCGAACAAAAACAAGGAGCTGGCCACATTGAGAGATGTCTGTAGTTTCATCCAGTTGCATACTGAAGGGGAATGGCGAGGCTGCCAATTCCTCGATGACCTGCTTCAAAATGTTAAAAGAAATATCAACTATTCTAGAATGTATAACATCATTTGACAAGGGAACCGCTTCCAGTTTTTTCCTCTGTTCCAGTCTACAAACCAGTTCGACCATTTCCAGCGCACATGGCTTTACTAAAGTCTCTCCAATAGTGTGGGGCTTTTTTTGTTTGGCAATCCGGTAAGCAACTTTATAGGATGCTTCAAGAAAAGGCTTTTGTGAAATGTCAAATCCAAGTTTTGGAAGTGTCCCCGCTTTTTCGAATTGAGCTTTTTTCACACAAAAAAACCCACATCCTCAGATGCATTTTCGGGATGGACAGACGTGAGGTGCTCTTTCAGTTTTGCTGGCTTCATACTTCTGTTCGCAAGAATTTTTCTGCACAAAAAACACTGGCTTTTGAGTCCCGTCACGTTCATTAATGCAAGTGAAACCAAATAATATATAATCTTCATCGTACTTCCTTTTCTTCGACATTTCAACTTAAATTGGGTCTGTAAAAAAAAATAAAATAAATAAAGCTAAAATAAAATATGATTCAATTGACTTTTTTTGAAACTCAATATTTTTGAATGGTTTTTAAGTAAATTGTTTGATAAATCTGCATATAAATAAGTAATTTGTATGTTAATTCAGTAAAGTGTATGATATTCAAGAAATTTATATGACAAGTAAGTAAAATTAGGCAGGTTTTACAATTTATCGAAAGTTTTAATACTTTTAATGGCTTTTAGCCCTCGGACAGACATGCGGATTACAGCAGTAGATTAGGAGTCGTGTCCTGTTATCTCAACCGTCAGATGTGTCTGAGCTTGCCTGGTCTACACTCGTAGCCCGTGTGCCTATCCATGTTACAAGAGGCCTCCTTACGGAGAGTTACGAATTCTCATTTGAACTGTCCAGTTTTGTAAAACTTTAACAAACGATGAAAATGACTCACCTCCTTCCACGTATTGATCAACAAACAATTGTAGATAGGGAACACTGGGAAGTAACACAATCTCTGGGCAACCAATGTGAGAACACGCGACTTCACCATTTGGTGGCTGAACGACTACTAGGCGCAGAGTTGCCCGATAGTTTGCCAGCTACATCGCACGATCGTCTGTAGACAGGAAGACTGATCACGTGCGATCTAGTGGCGGGTCTAATAACTACCGTAATTTTGAAGTACTGATGAGCATAAACGATATTTCGAGATATCTGCAACAATTATAATGTGATATGAACACATCTGTTCTATTGGTGACCACAGGTACAGCTATTACTACTGTGGCTTATTGCATACATTCATAATTGAAGGAAATGCTAGATTTCAGTTAGAGGTTAGTGAAAATAAACATAATAAGTAATTTTTTTCCCATCCAAGCTCACGGACCCCCAGAAATCTTTCCATGGACCCCCAAGGGGTCCGTGGACCCCATGTTAAGAACCCCTGCTATGTAATGTATCAAATATCTGGGTGAAGGTATCCTGTTGGGGATTTTAAACCACTGGCCGCTTTTCAGCATTTCTTTCCTAAATGGCACATACTAGTTAGGATTACCATATTCTGATAATAAAACCTGGACAAATTTAATTTAAACCTAACAGGTAGTATAATTTTTTAAAAATCAAGGTATCTAATTGCTTAAGTCTATAGTGTTAAGATTTTGATGGGCATAACCAGAAAAAAATGGGTTTTATTTGCTAAAATCTTGGTAAATTTTAAGAAAATCCGGACGTATGGTAACCCTAATACAAGTGGAATTGTCGTTAGATGAGATTACCGAATACAGTCTCAGTGGTAATAACAGTGTTAAAAATTTATGATTTTATATATTTGATAAAATTAAACTTAAACGCTTTGCTACTTCTGCGAGAGACTCTGACGACCCTCATGGGCCTTTCGATTTTACCGCAGCATGGATAGATTGTCGCTAGTATATTATGATGTGATACTATAGTTAAAGACAAACGAACTGTAATAGTTTTACATAACATAGTTGTACAGAATATGTGTGCGTATCATTAGGCTTTTTTATAGAATTTTATTTTTCAGTGTAAAAATTAGAATAGCATTTGGTGAGTTCTTTAACGCCCACCAAAAATCCAAAAACGCCCACTGGTGGGCACTATCGCCCACCTTGAAGACCACTGCTCTAGATCATATATTTCTTCTGCATCTGAAGCTGGCGGCCTATAATATGCACATACATGAATGTTTCCCAAACCTTCACTGTTTATAGTACACCAAGTGCTTTCAATATTGTTTTCAGCAAACTTGACCGAAGAACTTATTATTGTATTATTCACTGCTATAAACACCCCTTCACCGCTCCTATTTGTCCTATCTCGTCTATGAATAATATATTGTAAGGGAAAAATTTCACGGAAAATCCGAGGTTAGCCAGCTCTCTGTGTCTATCGCTATATCTGCCTCTGTTTGTTCTAATAAATTCTGAAATTCCACAGCCTTATTCCTGACACTCTAGCAATTTACAGTTAAAATTTTTAGGGAACCACTTATTACTTAAGCAGTAATTTGCATTGCATAGTACAGGTGACTCCCGAGTTTCGTCGGGGATGCGTTCCTGAAAACGTGTTCGAATCTCGAATACAGGCAGTCCTCGACATCTATACATAATGCGTTCCTGAAAGCGTGTCCGGAAGTCGAATGTACGGATGTCAAACATAGACTTACATGTTATAGGGGGGTTCCGTTCCCAGAGAGCCAAAAATATTATAAAATCTCTAATTATGGTATAAATGTTTAGTTTTTTTGTGCGGGGACATTTAAGACACAATCGTCGATTTTATAATATAGAGAGATAGGGCAAAATGCAATAAAATATTTAAATAATTGCACAAATAAACACTGCTGTACAGACAAAGATGGCGACACTGCAGAAACTGGTGGCTGGCAACCAGCACCACTCGAAATATTCGTTCGACATTTAGCTGATGCGTGAAAGTCTGATCGGCGCACAAAAGGCGGTTCAGGGATGTCAATCTATGCTATCTTGGGTTCTTGTTCCCTTGTATCATCCTAAGGTTATCACACACATAGTGTAATTGATTATTATCTTTTTATAATTTATCATTATTTGTTTTTCATTCTTTTTTCTCAAGAAATTTTTATTACTGTAAGAGTTACATTTATTCGTACTGTTTGTAACACAGTGCTTCCATCCTTACCATAATCTAGTCGTTGACTATAGTTATTATATAAGTTCCCTTTTTCTTGTTTATGTCTGTTTATTTTTTTGTATTTTTGGTGAAATTATCTTTGTTTATGGCAGTGTCTTTTCTGGAAGAGGTGGAAGACCAGCTGTTGCTGAACCCCAATACCGTTTTACAGGCTATGAGTTGGATAATAAATTACTTTGTGATTAATGAAACTTATTCTGTGATTTGTGACTACAATGTGATTACTGGCTGTAAATAAATATTATTATTATTAATGTGCGAGTTGTACGAATATCGAACGCAAGAAAGTCGAGGACCGCCTGAAGTGCACATGAAATCCCTCTTTTTTTCATTAAAGCATTTGCTATTTTTATGGTTTTTAGGCGCGTTTCACTTACAGTGTGAGTGCCTATTATCGTCAGTCGGTCCGTCCATCCGCATGTTCGTTCTCGGCTTCTATCGAACGGATTTTCATGAAATTTGATATTAAGGTCTTTCAATCAAATGTAATAAGAAAGTCGCAAAAATGAATCACGTACGCCAATCAGGGGTACCACTTTTCTGTGGACAAAAAATTAAATTTTCGTCATATCTCATAAAGTATTGCTCATATCAAAATATTTTTCAAATAAAAGTTGTAGAACTGGCAAAGCAGAGTATTTCCTTTCCTATACATTTTTATCATAGGAGTGGCCGTTATTGAGAAAATCAAACAAGAAAGTCTTATATCGAGTTGAACTTAGAAAATTTCTTGCATGGTTACTTCATTGTTGCTAACATAAACAATCTCCCAAACAAATGTTTAATTTCCTTACGTGTACATGTAATATTATTAATTAGGAATAAAATGGATTGTTTATGATGAAGAAAAGAACTTTAAAACGCTATTTCCCTTACGTACAGGTATATAATTTCTTTCTAATACTCCATTGCACAATACGTTGTACACTTTCCTAACTTGTTTTGTAATATTGCCTAATCTTAGCTGCAAAGAGAGTGATGATTGAAATGAAAGAAAAGTCGGTAAAAAGAGCAAAAAAAGTGACGAGTTTGGAGAAGAAAATTAAAGTTTTAGATAGGCTTGCGCATAATGAATTTGCTTCATCAGTTGGTAAATTACTTGGTGTGAACGAGTTCACAATAAGATTGATTAAGAAAAGTGAAGAAGCAATCAAAAAAGTCCCGCTGAGTTCAATTGTCATTCACGAGAAAGCCAAGCAACTGCACAATCATTATGTCTCAAATTGTTTCGTGGTCTGCTAACGGGATATCGCCAACATCATCGAAGCGTGTGTAGATTGGTACCTTGCTCTTTAAAAAAATGTGGTGTTTATTCAGAACGCCAGAGTATGTATTGTATTATTACATTTATTCTTCTCCTTCACAATTGACCCCACAGTCGACCGGCTTAAGTCCAATGAGCATCCAATTGAAGCTAAAGATTCACCGCTTTCAGCACGCCTAATTATTTCCATCTTTGTCCCAATCGTGTTCACTTTATGAGCCCTACATTTCTTTCCACTTGTATTAGCACTTTCAGTTTTCAATTTATCACTCATGTTTATAAAATAATACGTGTAAAATGCACAAACAAAGAAACACTGCTATACGTACAAACAAAGATGGTAACGTTGCCAAGACTGAATAATAATAATAATTTATTGATTATTAACTGACTTTACAATGGTATTAATCTTGTCAAATTTCAGTACAATATTAAAAAACAAATCTTACATTACATACAATACGTATATTATTACATAGCATACTTTCATTTATTAAAATTGTTGGCTTGGCTGACAGACAGCGCCATTATGTGATAGCTCGAAATGTTTGATCGTCAGCTGCCGAACAAAGTCTGAATTTGGCGTACAAAAGGCGGTTTAGGGGCGAGAATTTACAATGTACGAAAGAGCGAATTGTACGAATGTCGAGGACTGCCTGCAGTGGAATGCAGTTTTTCCATATACTTGCATGTTATAATCGGGGGATACGTTTCCGCATCTTGGGAAAAGTCTCCCCCACGCTCTATAAAGATAAAATAACATTACTAATATGTTAATAAAGCAATATTAAATTATGAATAAATTATATAATAAATATTTTAAATGTATAACTTATTTTTTGCACTAAAAAGGAAAAAATAAATTTTTGTTTCTAACTTCAAAGATAGATGTATGCAATATGTTCTGCACACGGCCCGGTCCGGAAAGCGTGAGTCGTTTGTTGCAAACGACTCAGGCGAGCTGGATAACATAACTGCGTACATCTATGTATACATACAACTATTTATCTCAGCGAAATTAATATAAAAGTTATTAAGAAGCACAAAATAACTTACGAATAAAGAAACGATAAAATTAAAAATATTTTCATACCTTAAATCTATTTCAGCTGCGCTTACTGGACTTGGTTTATTAATTGAGAAGTTGGAAGATTTTAGTTGGAAGAAGAGGAGCTATTGGGTGGGGAACTGTTTATTGTTGTTATCAAATTACCTGAATTTTTCACGTTCTAGAATTTTCTCCTGTTTCACATAAGTGCTCATAGTTGAAGGACACATTCCCAACGATCATGCGATTTCAGTATGGCTTTAACCTTTCTCAACATACTTTAAAATTTCTAATTTCAATTCATAACTATGAGTCTTATGCACTCTTTTATTTGATTCACTTACTTTATCACTATTACATTTCCTTTAAGATGCCATGTCAAGTGATAAATTTAAATAAAAGATTAACAGAAAAAAGAGTGAAATCAGCACAAATTCAAACAATTAGAGCAGATATAACTACGTCTACACCAAAACTAAGCCTCGCATGGTTGGTTGGAACCAATTACTCCACGAAAATAGTGATAGTGACGTAGATTAGTAGCAATGTGTGTACAAAATTGTATGGCTCCATTTGTGGGTAGCAGTGAACCTAAAGAGATGTACTTGTATTTTGAAGGCAGCAAGACACCAGTCACTATCAGCTCACAAATGAACAATAAACAACTCACGGGGCTTTGTGCTCATGAATAACAAATGCAAACGCATGCAAGTTTTGCAGGCGATCGCGTGATCGAGTTCGAAATCTTGCCGCCAAGTTTGAATGTTAAAATTTTTGAATCGACTGTAGCGCCGCAGGTTGGGTTCGGCGGACATGGGTTACTATTCAAAAGTTGTTGCATTTAGGCCCCTCTATACGCTCACGAAGTTTTGAGCAAATCTTTTGAATCATGCTGTATATGGTAGCTTCTTGCACAAGATATAAGAGGATACAAAATTATGAGGCAGTTCCCGATATGCTAGAAACATGATATTTGGCATGATTATAGGGCTTTTGGTCACAACCGAAGGAAATAATCCAAAATCATTGAAATTCCAATGCTGAGGGTCTATTTTGGCCCCATTATTGTCCCATAAGAAAAGCACGTACATCAGTGTAGAGGTGTTTATATTTACTTTTTAAAATTATTTCCCATCAAGATTCGAACTCGGTACTTCAACTATCACAAAGTATAGTATATTAGTATTAATAATAAATGATTTTAATGATATTTTCGTCTGGCATAGGGTTCTCCATAAGCAAACAGTTTTTAAAACTGTGTAAGTAACGTAAATAATTAGACAGATTTTCCACAAATATGGACCGATTTACGTCATTTTAGCTTTATTTGACGGTTAAAACTGTGCACTATCTTTTTCTTGAGATGTTTATATGTTACACGGTCGAAGTAGAAATGCAACATGCACTTCCACTAGTAGCTGTATAATATTATCAAAAGTACACATCAAATTGCAAATACTTATTTATTATTATAACTTGGCATTATATTTCTAGTGAAAAAATTAAAATTAATAAGGCTCAGCTTTTATTAGTTGAATTATAAAGCGGGTACCACAAAATATGTTGAATGGCTTTAGGTAGCCTTGGTTTTTAAAAAAGTTAGGGAGGCACAACATGAAAATATCGCTTCGGTCTATTTATCAGCCGGCGCAGACCGAGCTTTTGTTTATACACTCATATCATGAGAACTACAGACAGCATTGGATTGGTGTCTTTTTTGCAAAGGTGTTTGAATGATAATATATGTTTTTGATTTTTTGCCGTTGCTATAAGCAATCTTTCATGAGGTACAACAAAAAAAATTGTCCTTTTTTGATCAATAGAAGCCGAGATAAGATGTTTTATGTTTAAAGAGAAGTAAAAATGCAGATAGCAGAAGGTTTTATGAGTAATGTTATTACTTTTTCAAAGGCGTTTGATTTACAATATGTGTTTTTGATTTCTACAGTTGTAATATGCTATGTTTCAAGAGGCACAATAAAAATAATTGTCCATATTGGAGTAATAGAAGCTGAGATATTACGTTTAATGTTTAAAGAAGTGTAAGTGCCCGCTGAATTTCAACGATTTTGTGAATCAACTTTCACCGCTAATTCTATACTATTTTTCCCGTCTTATGGTGCATGACCTTGGAAGAGCGAATGGCCAGTGAAAGGGTTTTCCCCTTCTACCACGGCTTGCAGCTCTCGGAATGACCCTAGCTACTGAACAGCGTTGCTACAAATGCATGTGGGGTAGTTTTTGGACAGCGAGAAATTGCGGTCACTATTTAGCCTTTTTAAGTGAGGTAAAATACTTGTATAACTGGCAACACGGTCGGGCGGAGAGCGAAGTGAACACCACGGCAGTTGAAGAGACACTGGCTTCCCCCCCCCCTCTGCATTGCATGTCACTGGTGTCTGATTGGCTGCAACAGCAGCACTTTCACCAGTGCACTCAAGGTCATGCGGCCATAAGACGGGAAAAATAGTATAGGATGTATGCAGAATATACAAAAACATTTTATTCTACGAAAAACTAAAAACAACCTACAAAGAATACGTTTTCACTTAACTTTTCTTAACAATTAATCAAATTTGGTTGTAAACAATCCACTTCCAAGTGTATTGCATTAAAATATAACGATAATTTGATTTCCTATCATATCACTTTTGCTAAATCCAGCTTCATTTCTTGTGTAATTATGCCTTTCTGAAATGATTACTTTTATGTTTTGTAAACATGAAACTCGTGAATAGGCAA
This sequence comes from Uropetala carovei, assembly GCA_036926305.1. Taxonomy (NCBI): domain Eukaryota; kingdom Metazoa; phylum Arthropoda; class Insecta; order Odonata; family Petaluridae; genus Uropetala; species Uropetala carovei. Next base: position 4,330,750 of record JAXCHB010000188.1, read on the forward strand.
TGTTGTCCATGATTGAACACTGCCTTTTTTTCAACTTTTTTTGATAATAACTAATAATTTACGCTAAATCTTTACGATAATTTAAATCACGAGTTCGAAACTTGACGGGAAATAATTTTAAAAAGTAAACACCGATTTACGGGCTTTCCTTATGGGCAATGTGTGACGGGTTTGTCCTGCGACGAATTGACGTGCGACGAGTTTGTCCTGCTACGAATTGATGCGCGACGAGTTTGTCATGCGACGAATTATCGTGCGACGAATTGTCGCGACAAATTGACGTACGATGAGTTGTCTTGCGACGAATTGACGGTATACCATGCATGACAGTCTTTGTTAGTGTGTCTACTTTTTATGTATATGTGGTATGAGCAACGATCTTTTCCATATCCAGTGCACTTTTTTCTTCATATTGTGTGTGCGTGCATGTGGGTTAATATATCTTGTTTTGTTGCATTTTCAATTGTTAGTCCTATCTCCAGTAGAATAAAATATATTTTTAAAATAGTAAAATATTTTGCTAGCTATGTCTTCCTGCTGTTCAACAGTGCTACTGCTTTGAAATTTATTTATAAATTTAATTAACTGTTAATGAATATGCATTCTGTAAGCAAGAAGAACTGTTTCTCTCACGCATACGCTTACCGTGCTTGAATTGCATAATTTGTTTTTCTTAAAATAATAATCCAAAGCATTTTTTCAGAAGAGAATAAAACTTATGCCAATAAGTATGTACTTTATTGTCAAAGATTTAAAAAAATGCCAGCACAGGGATTCCAACCTCAAAACAACAATCATCAGCTTTGTAGTCTAGCGACTTAGCCACTCAACCGCCCTGACAACCTAATAATGAACTCTCCACTAAAGGGTTTTAAGGGGCACAGTAATCTTCAATAAACTTTGACCCCCGATTTCTTGCAAACTAATGTCTAAGGAGCCAAAAGCCAGGACACATATCTGTTTATTTTTATCCTTCTATCTACTAGCGAAGTTTGGTCACGGTTCATGACATCGATGCCTGGTCCTCAGGGGTGTGCATCGAGCTCATTCGGGCGGTGCGTGCTGTGCGGCCACAGGCTTGAGCTGTCCGCGGGGATGGGTGGCGAAGCATGCGAGCAATAAACGCGATGGGCGAGTTTCGAGGTGGGCCGAAGGCTCGACAGGGGTCGGCTGCGGTCGGACCCAAGCAGCCACGAGGTCGGAGGGGAGGCTGGGAGAGGCAGGGAGGGAGGGTGGAATGGCAACGGATGATGGTCGATAGGAGGTGGGGCTCTCAGTCACATGTCAAACAGTGAACAGTACGAGGACATTAACATTACGGCATGGAATCTGCAGTAAAAGGACACCCATTGCCTCAAATAGAGCAGGTAATTGAAAAGTTAGAAGATGGCAGTTATGTGTTGAGGAAAAAAGAAGGTGCTCTGAGAAGTGTTGCCTGGAAATCTTTTGAATTAGTGTGCGATGCAGAATCCAAACAATGTATCGGGTACGTAGAGTGCACATGCTGCAACAAACTTTACGCATACAAATCAAGCACTACAAGGTTAAAAAGGCATTGTCAGAAAAATTGCAAGGAAGCACAAAAAAATGATGCGCAACAGAATTTAAAACAAGTGCCCATTACCATGGAAGTTAAGAAATCACTAACAGATAAACTCGTCTTGTGGTGCGGCAGAGATGGTCGTCCTCCAAATATTGTGATGGGAGACGGTCTCCATGACGTAGCCCAAGAGTTCATACGTATAGGATCCATCCTAGGGAATGTACCAGTAGAAAGCATTTGTCCACACTGAAGTACAGCGATGTGAAATGTTAGGCGGATGAAATCAGAGCTAAAATGATTCCAGTCCTGCAGTCTACGCTTACAGACAAGGCTTGTGCATTCACAGCAGATATGTGGACTGATAATTATAAGAAGCGCCACTACTTGACAATGACAACCCATATGATTACTGCGTCGTGGCAGCTGATAAAGTTGGTGTTGATGGTCAGTGTATTTCCAGATGTACTCAAGACAGTTCAGAATATAATATCAGAAGTAGAGGAAAGAATGGCTGAGATGGGTATCGAAGTGCATCTTTTGAAAGATGCAACATTTGTGACAGAGCAGGGGTCAAATATGATCAAGGCATTTGAATTTTATGAGTGGATTCCATGCTCCATTCATTGACTCAACACAGTCTTGAGACATACTTTCCATCCAGATCATTTCTTATACACTGAAGCCCCCGTTGTTCTCAAGTCCATCACAGCCTGCGGGAAAACTGTTGCTTATTTGAAACGAACTGGACTCAACAACAGACTGCCAAAAACAGTTCAACAGGACATCAATACTCGCTGGAATAGCATACTAGACCTTGTGTCAGTAGACGGTCAAAAAAATGAAATCATTGCCGTGCTTGCAGAAGTTGGCAATGAAAATTATTTGGATGGGTATGATCACGAGGTAGTTGGCGATGTTATTGCATTCTTGACACCTTTCAAGGAAGCCACCAAAGATTTCGAGGGCATTAAAGAGCCCACCATCCATCTAGTTATGCCGTGGGTAAAGAAGCTGCAAGAAATGTGTGCTACTACCAGACATGAATCGGAGGTAAGTATTTCAATCCACGTCAAATTCACGAAGTCGCTGGCCGATTTTCAGCGCAGAAAGTCTAAAAGGGGAGGTCAATTATTCTGCTTCCGTAAAAAGTCTCACCTGCAAACATCTTTGACCTTGTAGCACTTACATTGGGTGAGGGTGAAATGCTCTTGAAAAATGCCACGTCTTGATGGGGCCGCATGAAAACACGCCTGTGCTAATTTTACTGCCATATTGACAAGTTTCAGGTAATGCGCAAAATCAAAGTTCGCGCTGTAAAATTTCTGGGCGAGAAATTGGAACTATTGCCGGTTCATCAGATGGCCACATTCTTGTGTCCTACTCTCAGGAATATGAAAAGCTGAGTAACGTCGAACACAGTAAATTTGCAGAAGTAAATTTGCAGAAGTGAACGGTAAGTTCATTTTCATGTCACGCCATTCTCTAGCGCCCAGTTCTTTCATGAGTTTGCTTTCGCTATGTAACCGGTAACGAAGCCCGTTTTTTGTGTTTTAGTTCCAGTACTCCCTACTATTATGAACACCAGAAACACTCCTCCGATAAAAAGAGCCAAGTTCAACGATTGGGATGATGATGAGGCCGAGACAGAGGACAGTTTGGACGAGGTCAGCTGCTACATAAAATTGAGCAAAGCGGATTGCACTCACAAAAATCTGTTAGATTGGTGGAAGTCTAACGAGGCGCAGTTCCCACAATTGTCACAACTTGCAAGGCAAATTTTATGTGTACCAGACAGCAGTGCTGAGAGTGAGCGCAGTTTTAGTAATGCTGGTAACCTCATTACCGATCTCAGGTCGAGCATTGATCCTGAGCACGTTACCGACCTTCTTGTTATCCAGCAGAACTACAACATAAGTAGACCTCTGTAAACGGAGGGACGTTGACGCAAAGTAATTGTTATGAGTGTAACCGTGTTAACTGATTTCAGGCTCTCCATGAAACTGGCCATAAGTAAAGTCTACCGTGACCGTGTGAGTAGCTGTGCATCTCGATAATGAAGCGCTAGATGCTGAGATATTTTCATCCCCGTGTACGCATTATAAGACATGGAAATGAACTGAAATTTACTTATACTACGCACTAATTGTGATAAAAAATTTAATATGATTTTTGTTTGGTGCATGATCTTCATGCATAGTGCATAGGATAACATTTATTCTGACTTTTCATTAAAGAACGTGGTTTTTTTGTGCCGGTATGTCAGGATTGCTTGATACAAAAGGGATGTGATTTTCTTTTTTAAACAAAAAATGTGATTTCTTATATTTTTCCTCTTTCATGGATGTGGTATATTCTTTTATGTTAACGTTCCCTACGCACAACCAATGAAGTTAAGGCTGTGATTTTGTCTTCTTTTTTTCAATTATTATTTATGTGCCGACAAAGCGGTATTAAATATTTCTATTTTGGACTCTATTGCGTTTTATTTCAATTACATCACCAGTGGTTTCTTTTGATCTCTGACCTACGTCCTACGTCTGTTGCTTTCGTGTTACGGCCATCAACGCAAACAACATGCCAGAGTGACTGTGTGTAAAGTACACATTAAGAAACCCGAGCTCTATGCTACAGTACTCTGCACCTATGAAGTTGATTTCAAGTCACAAGCACTCTGCAAACGCCTTGTAGCGTGTCGCACCTGCTGCTCGCCACTACGAGCCATCCGAGCTGCTCGAGCTCTCCGAGAGCTCGAATGGCAACAGCTTGATTCATTCAAGCCCTCCTGCAGCCGGTCTGCTCGAAGGTAGACAGTCGAGCCCTGACTGGGAAATACGGGGCTCGATGCACATCCCTACCGGTCCTCCCTTTGTGAGTGATGATCACCAACCGTTTAAAGGCATCCAGGCAACAACCTTCATTTTCAAAATGGGAGATTTTCCACTTAAATCCACTGGTATGATGTTCTGAGAACAAGCAAATGCTGTGTAGGGACTTGAGAAACAATGTCTAAGTTCCTCTACCGTTGTGGCAAAGGAACAGATGCTTATCGAAATAATAGACTGCATAGCTTGTCTGACAAATGGTTCTATGGCCGATTGATTGTAATGAGTAAACTTGCCTTTTAGGTAAGGAAATCTTTCTAACATCTAAACTCAAACAGTGGTTAATTGCATCCTACTCTGCCTTTTCTTCTAATCCTCCTTTCCTCGATATTTATTTTTAATCAGCTATTTATAAATTGAAGTATTTAATGATATTTAGGTGGCATTAGCCATGTACTGTAACAAATAAAGGGACATGGTTTCATACGCATCAGTGTTTTAGTGATTTTGTTGCAAAACAAGTATGGCTCAAAGGTTAAAAGAGTTATCTATGCCATCTACCTAGCATGGTTTTTTTTAATATTCAACATTTTTCTGTCTTTCAGATTTCAAACCTTTTGACTTGGAATCATGGTGGGGTAAACGCCTCTTCAATAACATCACCAATTCCATATAAAAGACTCGAGTGGCAATTCGAAGGCAGGACATCATCTCGTGTAGCCTGTCCTGCTTGAGCACCAATATGGAGTGGGCACATCAAGACTGGACTGTATGTGGCTATGCCAGGCAATTAAGCTAATTCCATAGCACACCTTCATGGACTCTTGTTCTTTTGATTGGTCTCTCTGTGGATGGGAATTGTAGGTCCAACCTTGAGGTTACAGATTTCTTGACCACTTTGTCAATCTTCAGAAGATATTGGTAAAACAGGGTGAGCAATTGATTGCAGGCTTCAAGGACATTAGTTGTTCATTGATTTTCATAGACTGTAGAGATCCAAAGGTAGTGTTACGTATTTGATTGATGGGAAGGAATCTCATAGTGTTGGCAGAGCTGGAACTCTGTGACTGCGGATGTTGTTGACCCCATCTGTTCCCTTTGTAAAAATATGAATTTTAAAGATAGTAGATGACCAGGTAGCCAGTGTAGTAACTCTTCGTTTAAAAATCCATATTTTAGGTTTGTAGCTGTGCACGTTTATTCGTGCTTGCTTTTGATGCTGCCAAATGGTGCTAGAGTTCCCAATTCTTCTTGTCTTGTGCAAGTTGTCCAATTTTATAGTAAAAAAATGAAAAATGTATCATTCCAGTCCTATTTTTTCATCTTGTTAGGTTTGTAGACAGTGAACCAAGCACAAGGTTTGTTTGCTGCCTTGTACCTAGATAGAATTATTGTGAGAGTGTATATGATTATAATAATTGTTGATAAAATTTCATAGCTTGTTAAAGTTCATGCTTTTGGTTGTGCATGATAGAGCAGCCACTCTGAGGGATTGATATGAAATATTGACCTCAATTCTCAGAGTGTTGTGCTTCCATCATTTAGCATAATAGATGCATGATGCTGGCAGCTGTTACGTTTGTATCATTAGAAAAATGATAGGTTGAGAAATGAAAGGTTGATATGGAGTTGCCTGTTGATTTTATATCTTTTATAAGAGCCTCCACCAACCTTGACATTGTCTTATATTCAATTGTTGAATATAGAGAGATAAATTGTTATATTCCAGAGAAACTGGTATATTTGTTTTTTCTTTTATGTTTATGATTGGGTGTGTTATGACAGAGAGAAAGAAAGAAAGAGAGGGAGAGATAGTGCGAATAAAGTGTTAATTTGTGACATTTGGTGATTTATACCTTTCTAGATGATTTTGCAACATACATATACAATACTCTTTTCATGTGAACAACCTCTTATAGAAGTACATATTAGAGAATCTTCAATCAAAAATGACATGTGGGTGTGAATGAAGTACGTATTATATTATTAAAGGTCTTAAGTCATGTTAATGATATACATTTTATCATAATTCAGTTAATGATTCTAGATTTTAAGATTTTCTAAAAATCATTCATTATCTGAAATTTGTTTATTTGCCCTTTTTCTTGCAAAAACTATTAATTTAGCAATGTCATAAAAGGTTATTAACACTAAAAGAGCAAAAAGCATATCATTTATATAGAATGAAACAAAAATATCTCATTCGATCTTAACTAACATCAAACTTTCTTAATTTCAAAAATGAAAATGTCAATTCTGTTCTTGTTTATATCAAAGGAAAGTCAGACACTTTTCTATAGTCAAACACATACTATTAATATAGACATTTGCCTTACAAAATCATTTTGAATTACGTTGAATAAAGTCTTATAAATTGATTTAGGTTGAACTGACCATCACTGACTTATTTTCATTATTCACTATCTTAAGTGAATATATTTAACTCCTTTCTGTTGAAATTCAGTTTTTGTTCGGTATGAATACTATGTTATCTATTTAACAAATGTAATTTGTTCATTGGTCAGTGGAAGAAATGAATGTTGCTTGCAAGTTTAAACATTGCAATAATGTATTCATAGCAACAAAACTGTTGTTATTAAAGATTGCAACATTTTGTATTAAAATATATGTTTAAGATAATTTGGAAGTGATTAGTTAATTTTTTGGTGCTGGTTCAGTTCAAACAAAATTGGGATTTTATCTTATTACTTTCCCCATGGCCAGTGTAGAGAAATACCATTTTCATGAAGAGATTCTAAAAATAAAATACCATACACGAGGGAATTAATATAGAGTAAAACCTCACATAGCGAGGTACTTGCATTCCTTGAAGTCTTCTGAAATCGCTTTATAGGAAGCATTAACTTAATAGGAAATAGGTACCTAGTTACGTTCTTGGATCTCATATTTTCTACATTTTTTTAGAATTATTTTTGACCGGTATTTAAATACTTAAAATAATACCTAATTTACTCGCATAATCCACACCATCACGTAATTCACGCAACCTTATTTCTGAATGTGGAATTAAGAAAAAATAATAATAATACTGCGTGTAATGTGAATCATAAAAAAATTCCTGAATTTATCATTAGTAGAGTAGAAAAACTGCAGAATTTTTCACATTGCAGCATCACAGTTACATACATAACTGTGGAGATCTCGTTACCCGAAACTGTTCCATATGACTTAGTTTCTTCAAGAAGTAACTATGTTGCAGCTTCAAGTACCTGGTACAGTGTAACAAATTCGGCCATAAAGTATCGCTGTTTATTAGAAATGCATTTTCTGTGGTCGTAACTGGAGAATAATAAAAAGCAGTAATATCCTTCTCTTGCTTACAACGTGAAATATATTGAGGCACATCAAGGGCTTTATCGCAGCACACCGATTGCAGAGCTCTGCCGTATCAGCGCAATATGAGAAACACAAATATGACTCTCTCGATGCAACATTTTTAAAAGGTAAATTAATTACATGAATTTATTTTTCAGTATTTTTTCTTTAAAATGTTTTAATTTGAAGTTTTTATCATTTGTAGCTCTTTCTTCACCATAAATACCTCAATTCGAGAGTGAAGATTTAGTCTGGCTTGATAGCTTAGTGGTTAGAGCACCTGCCTGGCATGTGGGAGACCAGGGTTCGATCCTCGGTCAAGTTCAGAATTTTTCTCCTTCTCAATCTTTCCATTTATCATTTGCAGTTTATGAGAAATTTAAAGGTTAACTTTGGCTTTGACTTGTCAAACCTCGTCTTACCGAGGCAAGCCACTATGTCTTCTGAGGTTTGGTAGGGAAATTGCATCTTGTGAATTTGTGTAATGTGAGGTTTTACTGTATTAATGTGCACCAGCACAATTAATACATGGAGTTTTATCATTTATTTGAAAGAATATAAAATGTGTTTTAAACACTGATGGCAAACGGAAACAAGTAATGGGTAAAATAAATTTTTACAATTAACTTTTATATTTTAACTTTAATTATTTATTTATTTTTATTAAAATAAAATACATACATAGCTCACCTACTAAACTGAAATTTTAACTTGTCTTCAGTTTTCACATAAACATTCTTTGGCCATCTCATTTCATCCATTCTAGTAATCACTTGTTAATACCATCTCATCCTCCAATTATGCATCCCTATGTTACTTATGTTATTGCTCCTGCCACCTCAGTTCCTCATTGCTTGATTCATTTCACCTATTATACTTTTGATTTGTTCACCACATTTCCTATTGTAATGTAATGGCATATTTTGAGCCATCTTAAGTTTTTAAGAAAACTTTTTAAAATGATTTGACAATGATAAACATGCGTTATTTTAACCTAACAGAAAAATTTGAAAACTGATATTAAACCATTTTCAGCCAAAAACTAATTATCTCTTTACATTTTAATAATTCCAAATTTAAAATTTTATTGATCGTATCATATTTCCAATGTAAATATGGACAATGGTGTTAATTTTGGTGTATTTAAAAAAATTATAAAAGTTATAATAACAAGATTTCACACAACATTTTGAAACACGACATGAAAATACATTGGTTATTGCCATGATCTATATTATCAAAATATTTAGAAAATATTTACACTAAACTGATGGGGTGGAAATTTTTTTATTTGCTAACGAAACAGCTTAAAGTTTATATTTTCTTGTTTTTCATATGGTTAGATATTTAATGGAATAAGATAATAATTTAAGGTATTAATTTCAATAAAAATTATTTGCCGTTTACAATTTCATTTTAAGAACTAACATTATGAAATAAGTTTGTAATTAAAAGAATAATAGTAGCATTGAAGTAATTAACTATTTGATTTAGCCTTATGTTAGTTACCGCCCATGCCTAAGATCGTTCCTGTGTGCAACTCTGAAAATATTGAAATAACATTTTTTTTCTTTCATTTTTTGTTACAGCAATTTTGGATGTTTTGTTAACGTTTTTCGTTACATTAATTGAAAAATCATTTTGTTATGTTACGCGTAACATTTTTCATCACTGGTTTTAAATATGCATTTATCTGTATCTACATGATACCATTCAAGTCACTTATAGTTTATTTGTATTTTATAAGGTAATCTACAAATATTTTTGATAATATACACCTTTTTAAGGGTATCTAACTTTCCAGTTTCCATAAATATACAGTATTCTTTCAATTACCTCAGAAACTATTTTCTAAATTTTTGTGGCTAAATATTACTACACGGAATTTTGGATTTACATTTTGAATCATCCTTTATATAAGATGACTGCAACTTAAATAATTGCACAGAAATTGACTGTAAAAGCTCTTTAGCTTATTATTATCATCAAACAAAAGTTTGTATCGCCTGTCCAGAAATATTCTGGCTAATAATGTAATTATAATTGTCCCAACTGTAATATTTCACAAAATATTCAGTGAAAGTCAGAGCTAGGAAGGTTCTGGAAAAAGGAAAGACTCCAAAAAGATTCTGGTTCTAGAAACTGGAAAGGAAAAATTGTATCGGAACCTGAACCTGAACATTGATGTTAAAATTTTGTTCTAGAATGGTTCCAATATAAAATTAATAAATTATTATTAATATTTTTACATTTTTCAAATTTAAAAAACACTATTTGAATTCTATGATTATATTTTCATACAAAATTGAAAACCTGTACTTTCTCTGATGATTCTTCTTCCTTGTTAAGTTGGATCTAGTGTTTGCACATTCGTATCCAATTCATCTAAATTTGGTTTCCAAATTTTACATAATAGATTTTGGTAAAAATTTGTACAAAGGTAAAGCAGAAACTAACAAGTAACATTCAATGATTGACTCGAATACATTATAAGATTTAATCATCTTTCTTTGCTTAGTCATAAAAAATGTTCTGTATAGTGGAAAGATACAATTAAATTATCAGGTTAGAAGATAAGTCAATTCTTGATATTTTAATATCATCAATAATTGAAAGAAACAAACGTGTTTGAAGAATATTATTCGGAAGTTGAATTTGTTGTGTGATTGATCAAAGATATTTTTTAAGACAATGATTCAAGAAAAGCTTATAAATTTGAAGACAAAAATATAAATCTAATGTCTTGATGCTATCGACAGGATAAAACTATATCTTAATCAGCTGCGAAATTAAATTTTCTCATACAATATTTGTATTTATCGTGTAAATTAAAAAGAATCAAAAAGGTCACACATAAATCTTAATCATCTGTCAAATTAAATTTTCTCATACAATATTTGTATTTATCATGTAAATTAAAAAGAATGGAAAAGGTCACACATAAATTTGAGTCATCAGCCAAATTAAATTTTCTCAAACAATATTTGTATTTATCGTGTAAATTAAAAAGAATGGAAAAGGTCACACATAAATCTTAATCATCTGCCAAATTAAATTTTCTCATACAATATTTGTATTTATCGTGTAAATTAACAAAAATCAAAAGGTCACACATAAATCATAATCATCTGCCAAATTAAATTTTCTCATACCATTTTTGTATTTATCGTGTAAATTTAAAAGAATGGAAAAGGTCACACATAAATCTTAATCATCTGCCAAATTAAATTTTCTCATACAATATTTTTATTTATCGTGTAAATTAACAAAAATCAAAAGGTCACACATAAATCATAATCATCTGCCAAATTAAATTTTCTCATACCATTTTTGTATTTATCGTGTAAATTAAAAAGAATGGATAAGGTCACACATAAATCTTAATCATCTGCCAAATTAAATTTTCTCATACAATATTTGTATTTATCGTGTAAATCAAAAAGAATCAAAAAGGTCACACAAATCTTAATCATCTGTCAAATTACATTTTCTCATACAATATTTGTATTTATCGTGTAAATTAAAAAGAATGGAAAAGGTCACACATAAATCTTAATCATGTGCCAAATTAAATTTTCTCATTCAATATTTGTATTTATCGTGTAAATTAAAATGGATGGAAAAGGTCACACATAAATCTTAATCATCTGCCAAATTAAATTTTCTCATACAATATTTGTATTTATGGTGTAAATTAAAAAGAATCAAAAAGGTCGCACATAAATCTTAATCATCTGCCAAATTGAATTTTCTCATACCATTTTTGTATTTATCGTGTAAATTAAAAAGAATCAAAAAGGTCACACATAAATCTTAATCATCTGCCAAATTAAATTTTCTCATACAATATTTGTATTTATCGTGTAAATCAAAAAGAATCAAAAAGGTCACACAAATCTTAATCATCTGTCAAATTACATTTTCTCATACAATATTTGTATTTATCGTGTAAATTAAAAAGAATGGAAAAGGTCACACATAAATCTTAATCATCTGCCAAATTAAATTTTCTCATACAATATTTGTATTTATCGTGTAAATTAAAAAGGATGGAAAAGGTCACACATAAATCTTAATCATCTGCCAAATTAAATTTTCTCATTCAATATTTGTATTTATCGTGTAAATTAAAAAGAACAAAAATGTCACACATAAATCTTAATCATCTGCCAAATTAAATTTTCTCATACAATATTTGTATTTATCGTATAAATTATAAAAAATCAAAAGGTCACACATCAATCTTAATCATCTGCCAAATTAAATTTTCTCATAAAATATTTGTATTTATCGTGTAAATTAAAAAGGATGGAAAAGGTCACACATAAATCTTAATCATCTGCCAAATTAAATTTTCTCATACAATATTTGTATTTATTGTGTAAATTAAAAAGAATCAAAAAGGTCACACATAAATCTTAATCATCTGCCAAATTAAATTTTCTCATACAATATTTGTATTTATCGTGTAAATTAAAAATAACAAAAATGTCACACATAAATCTTAATCATCTGCCAAATTAAATTTTCTCATACAATATTTGTATTTATCGTGTAAATTATAAAAAATCAAAAGGTCACACATCAATCTTAATCATCTGCCAAATTAAATTTTCTCATAAAATATTTGTATTTATCGTGTAAATTAAAAAGGATGGAAAGGGTCACACATAAATCTTAATCATCTGCCAAATTAAATTTTTTCATACAATATTTGTATTTATCGTGTAAATTAGAAAAAATCAAAAGGTCACACATCAATCTTAATCATCTGCCAAATTAAATTTTCTCATACAATATTTGTATTTATCGTGTAAATTAAAAAGGATGGAAAAGGTCACACATAGATCTTAATCATCTGCCAAATTAAATTTTCTCATACAATATTTGTATTTATCGTGTAAATTAAAAAGGATGGAAAAGGTCACACATAAATCTTAATCATCTGCCAAATTAAATTTTCTCATTCAATATTTGTATTTATCGTGTAAATTAAAAAGAATGGAAAAGGTCACACATAAATCTTAATCATTTGCCAAATTAAATTTTCTCATACAATATTTGTATTTATCGTGTAAATTAAAAAGAATGGCAAAGGTCACACATAAATCTTAATCATCTGCCAAATTAAATTTTCTCATTCAATATTTGTATTTATCGTGTAAATTAAAAAGAATGGAAAAGGTCACACATAAATCTTAATCATCTGTCAAATTACATTTTCTCATACAATATTTGTATTTATCGTGTAAATTAAAAAGAATGGAAAAGGTCACACATAAATCTTAATCATCTGCCAAATTAAATTTTCTCATACAATATTTGTATTTATCGTGCAAATTAAAAAGAATCAAAAAGGTCACACATAAATCTTAAACATCTGCCAAATTAAATTTTCTCATACAATATTTGTATTTATGGTGTAAATCAAAAAGAATCAAAAAGGTCACACATAAATCTTAATCATCTGCCAAATTACATTTCCTCATACAATACTTGTATTTGTTGTGTAAATTAAAAAGAATCAAAAAGGTCACACATAAATCTTAATCATCTGTCAAATTACATTTCCTCATACAATATTTGTATTTATCGTTTAAATTAAAAAGTATGGAAAAGGTCACACATAAATTTTAATCATCTGTCAAATTAAATTTTCTCATACAATATTTGTATTTATCGTGCAAATTAAAAAGGATGGAAAAGGTCACACATAAATCTTAATCATCTGCCAAATTAAATTTTCTCATACAATATTTGTATTTATCGTGTAAATCAAAAAGAATCAAAAAGGTCACACAAATCTTAATCATCTGTCAAATTATATTTTCGCATACAATATTTGTATTTATCGTGTAAATTAAAAAGAATGGAAAAGGTCACACATAAATCTTAATCATCTGCCAAATTAAATTTTCTCATACAATATTTGTATTTATCGTGTAAATTAAAAAGGATGGAAAAGGTCACACATAAATCTTAATCATCTGCCAAATTAAATTTTCTCATTCAATATTTGTATTTATCGTGTAAATTAAAAAGAACAAAAATTTCACACATAAATCTTAATCATCTGCCAAATTAAATTTTCTCATACAATATTTGTATTTATCGTATAAATTATAAAAAATCAAAAGGTCACACATCAATCTTAATCATCTGCCAAATTAAATTTTCTCATATAATATTTGTATTTATTGTGTAAATTAAAAAGGATGGAAAAGGTCACACATAGATCTTAATCATCTGCCAAATTAAATTTTCTCATACAATATTTGTATTTATCGTGTAAATTAAAAAGAATTGAAAAGGTCACACATAAATCTTAATCATCTGTCAAATTAAATTTTCTCATAAAATATTTGTATTTATCGTGTAAATTAAAAAAAATCAAAAGGTCACACACAAATCTTAATCATCTGCCAAATTAAATTTTCTCATACAATAATTGTATTTATCGTGTAAATTAAAAAGAACAAAAATGTCACACATAAATCTTAATCATCTGCCAAATTAAACATTCTCATACAATATTTGTATTTATCGTGTAAATTATAAAAAATCAAAAGGTCACACGTCAATCTTAATCGTCTGCCAAATTAAATTTTCTCATACAATATTTGTATTTATCATGTAAATTAAAAAGGATGGAAAAGGTCACACATCAATCTTAATCATCTGCCAAATTAAATTTTCTCATAAAATATTTGTATTTATCGTGTAAATTAAAAAGGATGGAAAAGGTCACACATAAATCTTAATCATCTGCCAAATTAAATTTTTTCATACAATATTTGTATTTATCGTGTAAATTAAAAAGGATGGAAAAGGTCACACATCAATCTTAATCATCTGCCAAATTAAATTTTCTCATACAATATTTGTATTTATCGTGTAAATTAAAAAGGATGGAAAAGGTCACACATATATCTTAATCATCTGCCAAATTAAATTTTCTCATACAATATTTGTATTTATCGTGTAAATTATAAAAAATCAAAAGGTCACACATCAATCTTAATCATCTGCCAAATTAAATTTTCTCATACAATATTTGTATTATCGTGTAAATTAAAAAGAATCAAAAAGGTCACACATAGATCTTAATCATCTGCCAAATTAATTTTTCTCATACAATATTTGTATTTATCGTGTAAATTAAAAAAAACCATAAGGTCACACATCAATCTTAATCATCTGCCAAATTAAATTTTCTCATAAAATATTTGTATTTATCGTGTAAATTAAAAAGGATGGAAAAGGTCACACATAAATCTTAATCATCTGCCAAATTAAATTTTCTCATGCAATATTTGTATTTATCGTGTAAATTATAAAGAATCAAAAAGGACACACATAAATCTTAATCATCTGCCAAATTAAATTTTCTCATGCAATATTTGTATTTATCGTGTAAATTATAGAAAATCAAAAGGTCACACATCAATCTTAATCATCTGCCAAATTAAATTTTCTCATTCAATATTTGTATTTATCGTGTAAATTAAAAAGGATGGAAAAGGTCACACACAAATCTTAATCATCTGTCAAATTAAATTTTCTCATACAATATTTGTATTTATCGTGTAAATTAAAAAGAATCAAAATGTCACACAAATCTTAATCATCTGCCAAATTACATTTTCTCACCATTTTTGTATTTATTGTTTAAATTAAAAAGAATCAAAAGGTCACACATATATCTTAATCATCTGCCAAATTAAATTTTCTCATACAATATTTGTATTTATCGTGTAAATTAAAAAGGATGGAAAAGGTCACACACAAATCTTAATCATCTGCCAAATTAAATTTTCTCATACAATATTTGTATTTATCGTGTAAATTAAAAAGGATGGAATAGGTCACACATAAATCTTAATCATCTGCCAAATTGAATTTTCTCATACAATGTTTGTATTTATCGTGTAAATTAAAAAGCATGGAAAAGGTCACACATAAATCTTAATCATCTGCCAAATTAAATTTTCTCATACAATATTTGTATTTATCGTGTAAATTAAAAAGAATCAAAAAGGTCACACATAAACCTTAATCATCTGCCAAATTAAATTTTCACATACAATATTTGTATTTATCGTGTAAATTAAAAAGAATGGAAAAGGTCACACATAAATCTTAATCATCTGTCAAATTACATTTCCTCATACAATATTTGTATTTATCATGTAAATTAAAAAGAATGGAAAAGGTCACACATAAATCTTAATCATATGCCAAATTAAATTTTCTCATACAATATTTGTATTTATCGTGTAAATTAAAAATGATGGAAAAGGTCACACACAAATTTTAATCATCTGCCAAATTAAATTTTCTCATACAATATTTGTATTTATCGTGTAAATTAAAAGAATCAAAAAGGTCACACATAAATCTTAGTCATCTGCCAAATTAAATTTTCTCAT
Source organism: Uropetala carovei (assembly GCA_036926305.1). Taxonomy (NCBI): domain Eukaryota; kingdom Metazoa; phylum Arthropoda; class Insecta; order Odonata; family Petaluridae; genus Uropetala; species Uropetala carovei. The sequence continues at coordinate 4,346,880 of JAXCHB010000188.1, forward strand.
GCAATATTTGTATTTATCGTGTAAATTAAAAAGAATGGAAAAGGTCACACATAAATCTTAATCATCTGTCAAATTAAATTTTCTCATACAATATTTGTATTTATCGTGTAAATTATAAAAAATCAACAGGTCACACATCAATCTTAATCATCTGCCAAATTAAATTTTCTCATAAAATATTTGTATTTATCGTGTAAACTAAAAAAAATCAAAAGGTCACACATAAATCTTAATCATCTGTCAAATTACATTTCCTCATACAGTATTTGTATTTATCGTGTGAATTAAAAAGAATGGAAAAGGTCACACACAAATCTTAATCATCTGCCAAATAAAATTTTCTCATTCAATATTTGTATTTATCGTGTAAATTAAAAAGGATGGAAAAGGTCACAAATAAATCTTAATCAGCTGCCAAATTAAATTTTCTCATACAATATTTGTATTTATCGTGTAAATTAAAAAGAATCAAAAGTTCACACATAAATCTTAATCATCTGCCAAATTAAACTTTCTCATACAATATTTGTATTTATCGTGTAAATTAAAAAGAATCAAAAAGGTCACACATAAATCTTAATCATCTGCCAAATTAAATTTTCTCATACAATATTTGTATTTATCGTGTAAATCAAAAAGAATCAAAAAGGTCACACAAATCTTAATCATCTGTCAAATTACATTTTCTCATACAATATTTGTATTTATCGTGTAAATTAAAAAGAATGGAAAAGGTCACACATAAATCTTAATCATCTGCCAAATTAAATTTTCTCATACAATATTTGTATTTATCGTGTAAATTAAAAAGGATGGAAAAGGTCACACATAAATCTTAATCATCTGCCAAATTAAATTTTCTCATTCAATATTTGTATTTATCGTGTAAATTAAAAAGAACAAAAATGTCACACATAAATCTTAATCATCTGCCAAATTAAATTTTCTCATACAATATTTGTATTTATCGTGTAAATTAAAAAGGATGGAAAAGGTCACACATAGATCTTAATCATCTGCCAAATTAAATTTTCTCATACAATATTTGTATTTATCGTGTAAATTATAAAAAATCAAAAGGTCACACATCAATCTTAATCATCTGCCAAATTAAATTTTCTCATACAATATTTGTATTATCGTGTAAATTAAAAAGAATCAAAAAGGTCACACATAGATCTTAATCATCTGCCAAATTAAATTTTCTCATACAATATTTGTATTTATCGTGTAAATTAAAAAAAATCATAAGGTCACACATCAATCTTAATCATCTGCCAAATTAAATTTTCTCATGCAATATTTGTATTTATCGTGTAAATTAAAAAGAATGGAAAAGGTTACACATAAATCTTAATCATCTGTCAAATTAAATTTTCTCATACAATATTTGTATTTATCGTGTAAATTATAAAAAATCAACAGGTCACACATCAATCTTAATCATCTGCCAAATTAAATTTTCTCATAAAATATTTGTATTTATCGTGTAAACTAAAAAAAATCAAAAGGTCACACATAAATCTTAATCATCTGTCAAATTACATTTCCTCATACAGTATTTGTATTTATCGTGTGAATTAAAAAGAATGGAAAAGGTCACACACAAATCTTAATCATCTGCCAAATAAAATTTTCTCATTCAATATTTGTATTTATCGTGTAAATTAAAAAGGATGGAAAAGGTCACAAATAAATCTTAATCAGCTGCCAAATTAAATTTTCTCATACAATATTTGTATTTATCGTGTAAATTAAAAAGAATCAAAAGTTCACACATAAATCTTAATCATCTGCCAAATTAAACTTTCTCATACAATATTTGTATTTATCGTGTAAATTAAAAAGAATCAAAAAGGTCACACATAAATCTTAATCATCTGCCAAATTAAATTTTCTCATTCAATATTTGTATTTATCGTGTAAATTAAAAAGAATGGAAAAGGTCACACATAAATCTTAATCATCTGTCAAATTACATTTTCTCATACAATATTTGTATTTATCGTGTAAATTAAAAAGAATGGAAAAGGTCACACATAAATCTTAATCATCTGCCAAATTAAATTTTCTCATACAATATTTGTATTTATCGTGTAAATTAAAAAGGATGGAAAAGGTCACACATAAATCTTAATCATCTGCCAAATTAAATTTTCTCATTCAATATTTGTATTTATCGTGTAAATTAAAAAGAACAAAAATGTCACACATAAATCTTAATCATCTGCCAAATTAAATTTTCTCATACAATATTTGTATTTATCGTGTAAATTAAAAAGGATGGAAAAGGTCACACATAGATCTTAATCATCTGCCAAATTAAATTTTCTCATACAATATTTGTATTTATCGTGTAAATTATAAAAAATCAAAAGGTCACACATCAATCTTAATCATCTGCCAAATTAAATTTTCTCATACAATATTTGTATTATCGTGTAAATTAAAAAGAATCAAAAAGGTCACACATAGATCTTAATCATCTGCCAAATTAAATTTTCTCATACAATATTTGTATTTATCGTGTAAATTAAAAAAAATCATAAGGTCACACATCAATCTTAATCATCTGCCAAATTAAATTTTCTCATAAAATATTTGTATTTATCGTGTAAATTAAAAAGGATGGAAAAGGTCACACATAAATCTTAATCATCTGCCAAATTAAATTTTCTCATGCAATATTTGTATTTATCGTGTAAATTATAAAGAATCAAAAAGGACACACATAAATCTTAATCATCTGCCAAATTAAATTTTCTCATGCAATATTTGTATTTATCGTGTAAATTATAAAAAATCAAAAGGTCACACATCAATCTTAATCATCTGCCAAATTAAATTTTCTCATAAAATATTTGTATTTATCGTGTAAATTAATAAGGATGGAAAAGGTCACACACAAATCTTAATCATCTGTCAAATTAAATTTTCTCATACAATATTTGTATTTATCGTGTAAATTAAAAAGAATCAAAAGGGTCACACAAATCTTAATCATCTGCCAAATTACATTTTCTCACCATTTTTGTATTTATCGTTTAAATTAAAAAGAATCAAAAGGTCACACATATATCTTAATCATCTGCCAAATTAAATTTTCTCATACAATATTTGTATTTATCGTGTAAATTAAAAAGGATGGAAAAGGTCACACACAAATCTTAATCATCTGCCAAATTAAATTTTCTCATACAATATTTGTATTTATCGTGTAAATTAAAAAGGATGGAATAGGTCACACATAAATCTTAATCATCTGTCAAATTACATTTCCTCATACAATATTTGTATTTATCATGTAAATTAAAAAGAATGGAAAAGGTCACACATAAATCTTAATCATATGCCAAATTAAATTTTCTCATACAATATTTGTATTTATCGTGTAAATTAAAAATGATGGAAAAGGTCACACATAAATCTTAATCATCTGTCAAATTACATTTTCTCATACAATGTTTGTATTTATCGTGTAAATTAAAAAGCATGGAAAAGGTCACACATAAATCTTAATCATCTGCCAAATTAAATTTTCTCATACAATATTTGTATTTATCGTGTAAATTAAAAAGAATCAAAAAGGTCACACATAAACCTTAATCATCTGCCAAATTAAATTTTCACATACAATATTTGTATTTATCGTGTAAATTAAAAAGAATGGAAAAGGTCACACATAAATCTTAATCATCTGTCAAATTACATTTCCTCATACAATATTTGTATTTATCATGTAAATTAAAAAGAATGGAAAAGGTCACACATAAATCTTAATCATATGCCAATTTAAATTTTCTCATACAATATTTGTATTTATCGTGTAAATTAAAAATGATGGAAAAGGTCACACACAAATTTTAATCATCTGCCAAATTAAATTTTCTCATACAATATTTGTATTTATCGTGTAAATTAAAAGAATCAAAAAGGTCACACATAAATCTTAATCATCTGCCAAATTAAATTTTCTCATGCAATATTTGTATTTATCGTGTAAATTAAAAAGAATGGAAAAGGTCACACATAAATCTTAATCATCTGTCAAATTAAATTTTCTCATACAATATTTGTATTTATCGTGTAAATTATAAAAAATCAAAAGGTCACACATCAATCTTAATCATCTGCCAAATTAAATTTTCTCATACAATATTTGTATTATCGTGTAAATTAAAAAGAATGGAAAAGGTCACACATAGATCTTAAACATCTGCCAAATTAAATTTTCTCATACAATATTTGTATTTATCGTGTAAATTAAAAAGAATTGAAAAGGTCACACATAAATCTTAATCATCTGTCAAATTAAATTTTCTCATAAAATATTTGTATTTATCGTGTAAATTAAAAAAAATCAAAAGGTCACACATAAATCTTAATCATCTGCCAAATTAAATTTTCTCATACAATAATTGTATTTATCGTGTATATTAAAAAGAATCAAAAAGGTCACACATAAATCTTAATCATCTGCCAAATTAAATTTTCTCATTCAATATTTGTATTTATCGTGTAAATTAAAAAGGATGGAAAAGGTCACACATAAATCTTAATCATCTGTCAAATTAAATTTTCTCATACAATATTTGAATTTATCGTGTAAATTAAAAAAAATGGAAAAGGTCACACATAAATCTTAATCATCTGTCAAATTAATTTTTCTCATACAATATTTGTATTTATCGTGTAAATTATAAAAAATCAAAATGTCACACATCAATCTTAATCATCTGCCAAATTAAATTTTCTCATAAAATATTTGTATTTATCGTGTAAATTAAAAAAAATCAAAAGGTCACACATAAATCTTAATCATCTGCCAAATTAAATTTTCTCATACAATATTTGTATTTATCGAGTATATTAAAAAGAATCAAAAAGGTCACACATAAATCTTAATCATCTGCCAAATTAAATTTTCTCATACAATATTTGTATTTATCGTGTAAATTAAAAAGGATGGAAAAGGTCACACATAAATCTTAATCATCTACCAAATTACATTTTCTCATACAATAGTTGTATTTATCGTGTAAATTAAAAAGAATAAAAATATCACACATAAATCTTAATCATCTGCCAAATTAAATTTTCTCATACAATATTTGTATTTATCGTGTAAATTATAAATAATCAAAAGGTCACACATCAATCTTAATCATCTGCCAAATTACATTTCCTCATACAATATGTGTATTTATCGTGTAAATAAAAAAGAATCAAAAAGGTCACACATAAATCTTAATCATCTGCCAAAATATATTTTCTCATACAATATTTGTATTTATCGTGTAAATTAAAAAGAATTGAAAAGGTCACACATAAATCTTAATCATCTGTCAAATTAAATTTTCTCATAAAATATTTGTGTTTATCGTGTAAATTGAAAAAAATCCAAAGGTCACACATAAACCTTAATCATCTGCCAAATTAAATTTTCACATACAATATTTGTATTTATCGTGTAAATTAAAAATGATGGAAAAGGTCACACATAAATCTTAATCATCTGTCAAATTACATTTTCTCATACAATGTTTGTATTTATCGTGTAAATTAAAAAGCATGGAAAAGGTCACACATAAATCTTAATCATCTGCCAAATTAAATTTTCTCATACAATATTTGTATTTATCGTGTAAATTAAAAAGAATCAAAAAGGTCACACATAAACCTTAATCATCTGCCAAATTAAATTTTCACATACAATATTTGTATTTATCGTGTAAATTAAAAAGAATGGAAAAGGTCACACATAAATCTTAATCATCTGTCAAATTACATTTCCTCATACAATATTTGTATTTATCATGTAAATTAAAAAGAATGGAAAAGGTCACACATAAATCTTAATCATATGCCAATTTAAATTTTCTCATACAATATTTGTATTTATCGTGTAAATTAAAAATGATGGAAAAGGTCACACACAAATTTTAATCATCTGCCAAATTAAATTTTCTCATACAATATTTGTATTTATCGTGTAAATTAAAAGAATCAAAAAGGTCACACATAAATCTTAATCATCTGCCAAATTAAATTTTCTCATGCAATATTTGTATTTATCGTGTAAATTAAAAAGAATGGAAAAGGTCACACATAAATCTTAATCATCTGTCAAATTAAATTTTCTCATACAATATTTGTATTTATCGTGTAAATTATAAAAAATCAACAGGTCACACATCAATCTTAATCATCTGCCAAATTAAATTTTCTCATAAAATATTTATATTTATCGTGTAAACTAAAAAAAATCAAAAGGTCACACATAAATCTTAATCATCTGTCAAATTACATTTCCTCATACAGTATTTGTCTTTATCGTGTAAATTAAAAAGAATGGAAAAGGTCGCACACAAATCTTAATCATCTGCCAAATAAAATTTTCTCATTCAATATTTGTATTTATCGTGTAAATTAAAAAGGATGGAAAAGGTCACAAATAAATCTTAATCATCTGCCAAATTAAATTTTCTCATACAATATTTGTATTTATCGTGTAAATTAAAAAGAATCAAAAAGGTCACACATCAATCTTAATCATCTGCCAAATTAAATTTTCTCATACAATATTTGTATTTATCGTGTAAATCAAAAAGAATCAAAAAGGTCACACAAATCTTAATCATCTGTCAAATTACATTTTCTCATACAATATTTGTATTTATCGTGTAAATTAAAAAGAATGGAAAAGGTCACACATAAATCTTAATAATCTGCCAAATTAAATTTTCTCATACAATATTTGTATTTATCGTGTAAATTAAAAAGGATGGAAAAGGTCACACATAAATCTTAATCATCTGCCAAATTAAATTTTCTCATTCAATATTTGTATTTATCGTGTAAATTAAAAAGAACAAAAATGTCACACATAAATCTTAATCATCTGCCAAATTAAATTTTCTCATACAATATTTGTATTTATCGTATAAATTATAAAAAATCAAAAGGTCACACATCAATCTTAATCATCTGCCAAATTAAATTTTCTCATATAATATTTGTATTTATCGTGTAAATTAAAAAGGATGGAAAAGGTCACACATAAATCTTAATCATCTGCCAAATTAAATTTTCTCATACAATATTTGTATTTATCGTGTAAATTAAAAAGAATCAAAAAGGTCACACATAAATCTTAATCATCTGCCAAATTAAATTTTCTCATTCAATATTTGTATTTATCGTGTAAATTAAAAAGGATGGAAAAGGTCACACATAAATCTTAATCATCTGCCAAATTAATTTTTCTCATACAATATTTGTATTTATCGTGTAAATTAAAAAGAACAAAAATGTCACACATAAATCTTAATCATCTGCCAAATTAAATTTTCTCATACAATATTTGTATTTATCGTGTAAATTATAAAAAATCAAAAGGTCACACATCAATCTTAATCATCTGCCAAATTAAATTTTCTCATACAATATTTGTATTTATCGTGTAAATTAAAAAGGATGGAAAAGGTCACACATCAATCTTAATCATCTGCCAAATTAAATTTTCTCATAAAATATTTGTATTTATCGTGTAAATTAAAAAGGATGGAAAAGGTCACACATAAATCTTAATCATCTGCCAATTAAATTTTTTCATACAATATTTGTATTTATCGTGTAAATTATAAAAAATCAAAAGGTCACACATCAATCTTAATCATCTGCAAAATTAAATTTTCTCATACAATACTTGTATTTATCGTGTAAATTAAAAAGAATGGAAAAGGTCACACATAGATCTTAATCGTCTGCCAAATTAATTTTTCTCATACAATATTTGTATTTATCGTGTAAATTATAAAAAAGCAAAAGGTCACACATCAATCTTAATCATCTGCCAAATTAAATTTTCTCATACAATATTTGTATTATCGTGTAAATTAAAAAGAATCAAAAAGGTCACACATAGATCTTAATCATCTGCCAAATTAAATTTTCTCATACAATATTTGTATTTATCGTGTAAATTAAAAAGAATTGAAAAGGTCACACATAAATCTTAATCATCTGTCAAATTAAATTTTCTCATAAAATATTTGAATTTATCGTGTAAATTAAAAAAAATGGAAAAGGTCACACATAAATCTTAATCATCTGTCAAATTAATTTTTCTCATACAATATTTGTATTTATCGTGTAAATTATAAAAAATCAAAATGTCACACATCAATCTTAATCATCTGCCAAATTAAATTTTCTCATAAAATATTTGTATTTATCGTGTAAATTAAAAAAAATCAAAAGGTCACACATAAATCTTAATCATCTGCCAAATTAAATTTTCTCATACAATATTTGTATATATCATGTATATTAAAAAGAATCAAAAAGGTCACACATAAATCTTAATCATCTGCCAAATTAAATTTTCTCATACAATATTTGTATTTATCGTGTAAATTAAAAAGGATGGAAAAGGTCACACATAAATCTTAATCATCTGCCAAATTAAATTTTCTCATACAATATTTGTATTTATCGTGTAAATTATAAATAATCAAAAGGTCACACATCAATCTTAATCATCTGCCAAATTACATTTCCTCATACAATATGTGTATTTATCGTGTAAATTAAAAAGAATCAAAAAGGTCACACATAAATCTTAATCATCTGCCAAAATATATTTTCTCATACAATATTTGTATTTATCGTGTAAATTAAAAAGAATTGAAAAGGTCACACATAAATCTTAATCATCTGTCAAATTAAATTTTCTCATAAAATATTTGTATTTATCGTGTAAATTGAAAAAAATCCAAAGGTCACACATAAATCTTAATCATCTGCCAAATTAAATTTTCTCATACAATATTTGTATTTATCGTGTAAATTAAAAAGGATGGAAAAGGTCACACATAAATCTTAATCATCTGTCAAATTAAATTTTCTCATACAATATTTGTATTTATCGTGTAAATTAAAAAGGATGGAAAAGGTCACACATAAATCTTAATCATCTGTCAAATTAAATTTTCTCATACAATATTTGAATTTATCGTGTAAATTAAAAAAAATGGAAAAGGTCACACATAAATCTTAATCATCTGTCAAATTAATTTTTCTCATACAATATTTGTATTTATCGTGTAAATTATAAAAAATGAAAATGTCACACATCAATCTTATCCATCTGCCAAATTAAATTTTCTCATAAAATATTTGTATTTATCGTGTAAATTAAAAAGGATGGAAAAGGTCACACATAAATCTTAATCATCTGTCAAATTAATTTTTCTCATACAATATTTGTATTTATCGTGTAAATTATAAAAAATCAAAATGTCACACATCAATCTTAATCATCTGCCAAATTAAATTTTCTCATAAAATATTTGTATTTATCGTGTAAATTAAAAAGGATGGAAAAGGTCACACATAAATCTTAATCATCTGCCAAATTAAATTTTCTCATACAATATTTGTATTTATCGTGTAAATTATAAATAATCAAAAGGTCACACATCAATCTTAATCATCTGCCAAATTAAATTTTCTCATACAATATTTGTATTTATCTTGTAAATTATAAAAAATCAAAAGGTCACACATAAATCTTAATCATCTGCCAAATTAAATTTTCTCATTCAATATTTGTATTTATCGTGTAAATTAAAATGAATGGAAAAGGTCACACATAAATCTTAATCATCTGCCAAATTAAATTTTCTCATTCAATATTTGTATTTATCGTGTAAATTAAAAAGAATGGAAAAGGTCACACATAAATCTTAATCATCTGTCAAATTAAATTTTCTCATACAATATTTGTATTTATCGTGTAAATTAAAAAGAATGGAAAAGGTCACACATAAATCTTAATTATTTGCCAAATTAAATTTTCTCATACAATATTTGTATTTATGGTGTAAATCAAAAAGAATCAAAAAGGTCACACATAAATCTTAATCATCTGTCAAATTACATTTTCTCATACAATATTTGTATTTATCGTGTAAATTAAAAAGAATCAAAAAGGACACACATAAAACTTAATCATCTACCAAATTAAATTTTCTCATACAATATTTGTATTTATCGTGTAAATTAAAAAGAATGGAAAAGGTCACACATAAATCTTAAACATCTGCCAAATTAAATTTTCTCATACAATATTTGTATTTATCGTGTAAATTAAAAAGAATCAAAAAGGTCACACATAAATCTTAAACATCTGCCAAATTAAATTTTCTCATGCAATATTTGTATTTATCGTGTAAATCAAAAAGAATCAAAAAGGTCACACATAAATCTTAATCATCTGCCAAATTACATTTCCTCATACAATACTTGTATTTGTTGTGTAAATTAAAAAGAATCAAAAAGGTCACTCATAAATCTTAATCATCTGTCAAATTACATTTCCTCATACAATATTTGTATTTATCGTGTAAATTAAAAAGGATGGAAAAGGTCACACATAAATCTTAATCATCTGTCAAATTAATTTTTCTCATACAAAATATTAGTATTTATCGTGTAAATTATAAAAAATCAAAATGTCACACATCAATCTTAATGATCTGCCAAATTAAATTTTCTCATAAAATATTTGTATTTATCGTGTAAATTAAAAAAAATCAAAAGGTCACACATAAATCTTAATCATCTGCCAAATTAAATTTTCTCATACAATATTTGTATTTATCGTGTATATTAAAAAGAATCAAAAAGGTCACACATAAATCTTAATCATCTGCCAAATTAAATTTTCTCATACAATATTTGTATTTATCGTGTAAATTAAAAAGGATGGAAAAGGTCACACATAAATCTTAATCATCTGCCAAATTACATTTTCTCATACAATATTTGTATTTATCGTGTAAATTAAAAAGAATTGAAAAGGTCACACATAAATCTTAATCATCTGCCAAATTAAATTTTCTCATACAATATTTGTATTTATCGTGTAAATTATAAATAATCAAAAGGTCACACATCAATCTTAATCATCTGCCAAATTACATTTCCTCATACAATATGTGTATTTATCGTGTAAATTAAAAAGAATCAAAAAGGTCACACATAAATCTTAATCATCTGCCAAAATATATTTTCTCATACAATATTTGTATTTATCGTGTAAATTAAAAAGAATTGAAAAGGTCACACATAAATCTTAATCATCTGTCAAATTAAATTTTCTCATAAAATATTTGTATTTATCGTGTAAATTGAAAAAAATCCAAAGGTCACACATAAATCTTAATCATCTGCCAAATTAAATTTTCTCATACAATATTTGTATTTATCGTGTAAATTAAAAAGGATGGAAAAGGTCACACATAAATCTTAATCATCTGTCAAATTAAATTTTCTCATATAATATTTGTATTTATTGTGTAAATTAAAAAGGATGGAAAAGGTCACACATAGATCTTAATCATCTGCCAAATTAAATTTTCTCATACAATATTTGTATTTATCGTGTAAATTAAAAAGAATTGAAAAGGTCACACATAAATCTTAATCATCTGTCAAATTAAATTTTCTCATAAAATATTTGTATTTATCGTGTAAATTAAAAAAAATCAAAAGGTCACACACAAATCTTAATCATCTGCCAAATTAAATTTTCTCATACAATAATTGTATTTATCGTGTAAATTAAAAAGAACAAAAATGTCACACATAAATCTTAATCATCTGCCAAATTAAACATTCTCATACAATATTTGTATTTATCGTGTAAATTATAAAAAATCAAAAGGTCACACGTCAATCTTAATCGTCTGCCAAATTAAATTTTCTCATACAATATTTGTATTTATCGTGTAAATTAAAAAGGATGGAAAAGGTCACACATCAATCTTAATCATCTGCCAAATTAAATTTTCTCATAAAATATTTGTATTTATCGTGTAAATTAAAAAGGATGGAAAAGGTCACACATAAATCTTAATCATCTGCCAAATTAAATTTTTTCATACAATATTTGTATTTATCGTGTAAATTAAAAAGGATGGAAAAGGTCACACATCAATCTTAATCATCTGCCAAATTAAATTTTCTCATACAATATTTGTATTTATCGTGTAAATTAAAAAGGATGGAAAAGGTCACACATATATCTTAATCATCTGCCAAATTAAATTTTCTCATACAATATTTGTATTTATCGTGTAAATTATAAAAAATCAAAAGGTCACACATCAATCTTAATCATCTGCCAAATTAAATTTTCTCATACAATATTTGTATTATCGTGTAAATTAAAAAGAATCAAAAAGGTCACACATAGATCTTAATCATCTGCCAAATTAATTTTTCTCATACAATATTTGTATTTATCGTGTAAATTAAAAAAAACCATAAGGTCACACATCAATCTTAATCATCTGCCAAATTAAATTTTCTCATAAAATATTTGTATTTATCGTGTAAATTAAAAAGGATGGAAAAGGTCACACATAAATCTTAATCATCTGCCAAATTAAATTTTCTCATGCAATATTTGTATTTATCGTGTAAATTATAAAGAATCAAAAAGGACACACATAAATCTTAATCATCTGCCAAATTAAATTTTCTCATGCAATATTTGTATTTATCGTGTAAATTATAGAAAATCAAAAGGTCACACATCAATCTTAATCATCTGCCAAATTAAATTTTCTCATTCAATATTTGTATTTATCGTGTAAATTAAAAAGGATGGAAAAGGTCACACACAAATCTTAATCATCTGTCAAATTAAATTTTCTCATACAATATTTGTATTTATCGTGTAAATTAAAAAGAATCAAAATGTCACACAAATCTTAATCATCTGCCAAATTACATTTTCTCACCATTTTTGTATTTATTGTTTAAATTAAAAAGAATCAAAAGGTCACACATATATCTTAATCATCTGCCAAATTAAATTTTCTCATACAATATTTGTATTTATCGTGTAAATTAAAAAGGATGGAAAAGGTCACACACAAATCTTAATCATCTGCCAAATTAAATTTTCTCATACAATATTTGTATTTATCGTGTAAATTAAAAAGGATGGAATAGGTCACACATAAATCTTAATCATCTGTCAAATTAAATTTTCTCATAAAATATTTGAATTTATCGTGTAAATTAAAAAAAATGGAAAAGGTCACACATAAATCTTAATCATCTGTCAAATTAATTTTTCTCATACAATATTTGTATTTATCGTGTAAATTATAAAAAATCAAAATGTCACACATCAATCTTAATCATCTGCCAAATTAAATTTTCTCATAAAATATTTGTATTTATCGTGTAAATTAAAAAAAATCAAAAGGTCACACATAAATCTTAATCATCTGCCAAATTAAATTTTCTCATACAATATTTGTATATATCATGTATATTAAAAAGAATCAAAAAGGTCACACATAAATCTTAATCATCTGCCAAATTAAATTTTCTCATACAATATTTGTATTTATCGTGTAAATTAAAAAGGATGGAAAAGGTCACACATAAATCTTAATCATCTGCCAAATTAAATTTTCTCATACAATATTTGTATTTATCGTGTAAATTATAAATAATCAAAAGGTCACACATCAATCTTAATCATCTGCCAAATTACATTTCCTCATACAATATGTGTATTTATCGTGTAAATTAAAAAGAATCAAAAAGGTCACACATAAATCTTAATCATCTGCCAAAATATATTTTCTCATACAATATTTGTATTTATCGTGTAAATTAAAAAGAATTGAAAAGGTCACACATAAATCTTAATCATCTGTCAAATTAAATTTTCTCATAAAATATTTGTATTTATCGTGTAAATTGAAAAAAATCCAAAGGTCACACATAAATCTTAATCATCTGCCAAATTAAATTTTCTCATACAATATTTGTATTTATCGTGTAAATTAAAAAGGATGGAAAAGGTCACACATAAATCTTAATCATCTGTCAAATTAAATTTTCTCATACAATATTTGTATTTATCGTGTAAATTAAAAAGGATGGAAAAGGTCACACATAAATCTTAATCATCTGTCAAATTAAATTTTCTCATACAATATTTGAATTTATCGTGTAAATTAAAAAAAATGGAAAAGGTCACACATAAATCTTAATCATCTGTCAAATTAATTTTTCTCATACAATATTTGTATTTATCGTGTAAATTATAAAAAATGAAAATGTCACACATCAATCTTATCCATCTGCCAAATTAAATTTTCTCATAAAATATTTGTATTTATCGTGTAAATTAAAAAGGATGGAAAAGGTCACACATAAATCTTAATCATCTGTCAAATTAATTTTTCTCATACAATATTTGTATTTATCGTGTAAATTATAAAAAATCAAAATGTCACACATCAATCTTAATCATCTGCCAAATTAAATTTTCTCATAAAATATTTGTATTTATCGTGTAAATTAAAAAGGATGGAAAAGGTCACACATAAATCTTAATCATCTGCCAAATTAAATTTTCTCATACAATATTTGTATTTATCGTGTAAATTATAAATAATCAAAAGGTCACACATCAATCTTAATCATCTGCCAAATTAAATTTTCTCATACAATATTTGTATTTATCTTGTAAATTATAAAAAATCAAAAGGTCACACATAAATCTTAATCATCTGCCAAATTAAATTTTCTCATTCAATATTTGTATTTATCGTGTAAATTAAAATGAATGGAAAAGGTCACACATAAATCTTAATCATCTGCCAAATTAAATTTTCTCATTCAATATTTGTATTTATCGTGTAAATTAAAAAGAATGGAAAAGGTCACACATAAATCTTAATCATCTGTCAAATTAAATTTTCTCATACAATATTTGTATTTATCGTGTAAATTAAAAAGAATGGAAAAGGTCACACATAAATCTTAATTATTTGCCAAATTAAATTTTCTCATACAATATTTGTATTTATGGTGTAAATCAAAAAGAATCAAAAAGGTCACACATAAATCTTAATCATCTGTCAAATTACATTTTCTCATACAATATTTGTATTTATCGTGTAAATTAAAAAAATCAAAAAGGACACACATAAAACTTAATCATCTACCAAATTAAATTTTCTCATACAATATTTGTATTTATCGTGTAAATTAAAAAGAATGGAAAAGGTCACACATAAATCTTAAACATCTGCCAAATTAAATTTTCTCATACAATATTTGTATTTATCGTGTAAATTAAAAAGAATCAAAAAGGTCACACATAAATCTTAAACATCTGCCAAATTAAATTTTCTCATGCAATATTTGTATTTATCGTGTAAATCAAAAAGAATCAAAAAGGTCACACATAAATCTTAATCATCTGCCAAATTACATTTCCTCATACAATACTTGTATTTGTTGTGTAAATTAAAAAGAATCAAAAAGGTCACTCATAAATCTTAATCATCTGTCAAATTACATTTCCTCATACAATATTTGTATTTATCGTGTAAATTAAAAAGGATGGAAAAGGTCACACATAAATCTTAATCATCTGTCAAATTAATTTTTCTCATACAAAATATTAGTATTTATCGTGTAAATTATAAAAAATCAAAATGTCACACATCAATCTTAATCATCTGCCAAATTAAATTTTCTCATAAAATATTTGTATTTATCGTGTAAATTAAAAAAAATCAAAAGGTCACACATAAATCTTAATCATCTGCCAAATTAAATTTTCTCATACAATATTTGTATTTATCGTGTATATTAAAAAGAATCAAAAAGGTCACACATAAATCTTAATCATCTGCCAAATTAAATTTTCTCATACAATATTTGTATTTATCGTGTAAATTAAAAAGGATGGAAAAGGTCACACATAAATCTTAATCATCTGCCAAATTACATTTTCTCATACAATATTTGTATTTATCGTGTAAATTAAAAAGAATTGAAAAGGTCACACATAAATCTTAATCATCTGCCAAATTAAATTTTCTCATACAATATTTGTATTTATCGTGTAAATTATAAATAATCAAAAGGTCACACATCAATCTTAATCATCTGCCAAATTACATTTCCTCATACAATATGTGTATTTATCGTGTAAATTAAAAAGAATCAAAAAGGTCACACATAAATCTTAATCATCTGCCAAAATATATTTTCTCATACAATATTTGTATTTATCGTGTAAATTAAAAAGAATTGAAAAGGTCACACATAAATCTTAATCATCTGTCAAATTAAATTTTCTCATAAAATATTTGTATTTATCGTGTAAATTGAAAAAAATCCAAAGGTCACACATAAATCTTAATCATCTGCCAAATTAAATTTTCTCATACAATATTTGTATTTATCGTGTAAATTAAAAAGGATGGAAAAGGTCACACATAAATCTTAATCATCTGTCAAATTAAATTTTCTCATATAATATTTGTATTTATTGTGTAAATTAAAAAGGATGGAAAAGGTCACACATAGATCTTAATCATCTGCCAAATTAAATTTTCTCATACAATATTTGTATTTATCGTGTAAATTAAAAAGAATTGAAAAGGTCACACATAAATCTTAATCATCTGTCAAATTAAATTTTCTCATAAAATATTTGTATTTATCGTGTAAATTAAAAAAAATCAAAAGGTCACACAGAAATCTTAATCATCTGCCAAATTAAATTTTCTCATACAATAATTGTATTTATCGTGTAAATTAAAAAGAACAAAAATGTCACACATAAATCTTAATCATCTGCCAAATTAAACATTCTCATACAATATTTGTATTTATCGTGTAAATTATAAAAAATCAAAAGGTCACACGTCAATCTTAATCGTCTGCCAAATTAAATTTTCTCATACAATATTTGTATTTATCGTGTAAATTAAAAAGGATGGAAAAGGTCACACATCAATCTTAATCATCTGCCAAATTAAATTTTCTCATAAAATATTTGTATTTATCGTGTAAATTAAAAAGGATGGAAAAGGTCACACATAAATCTTAATCATCTGCCAAATTAAATTTTTTCATACAATATTTGTATTTATCGTGTAAATTAAAAAGGATGGAAAAGGTCACACATCAATCTTAATCATCTGCCAAATTAAATTTTCTCATACAATATTTGTATTTATCGTGTAAATTAAAAAGGATGGAAAAGGTCACACATATATCTTAATCATCTGCCAAATTAAATTTTCTCATACAATATTTGTATTTATCGTGTAAATTATAAAAAATCAAAAGGTCACACATCAATCTTAATCATCTGCCAAATTAAATTTTCTCATACAATATTTGTATTATCGTGTAAATTAAAAAGAATCAAAAAGGTCACACATAGATCTTAATCATCTGCCAAATTAATTTTTCTCATACAATATTTGTATTTATCGTGTAAATTAAAAAAAACCATAAGGTCACACATCAATCTTAATCATCTGCCAAATTAAATTTTCTCATAAAATATTTGTATTTATCGTGTAAATTAAAAAGGATGGAAAAGGTCACACATAAATCTTAATCATCTGCCAAATTAAATTTTCTCATGCAATATTTGTATTTATCGTGTAAATTATAAAGAATCAAAAAGGACACACATAAATCTTAATCATCTGCCAAATTAAATTTTCTCATGCAATATTTGTATTTATCGTGTAAATTATAGAAAATCAAAAGGTCACACATCAATCTTAATCATCTGCCAAATTAAATTTTCTCATTCAATATTTGTATTTATCGTGTAAATTAAAAAGGATGGAAAAGGTCACACACAAATCTTAATCATCTGTCAAATTAAATTTTCTCATACAATATTTGTATTTATCGTGTAAATTAAAAAGAATCAAAATGTCACACAAATCTTAATCATCTGCCAAATTACATTTTCTCACCATTTTTGTATTTATTGTTTAAATTAAAAAGAATCAAAAGGTCACACATATATCTTAATCATCTGCCAAATTAAATTTTCTCATACAATATTTGTATTTATCGTGTAAATTAAAAAGGATGGAAAAGGTCACACACAAATCTTAATCATCTGCCAAATTAAATTTTCTCATACAATATTTGTATTTATCGTGTAAATTAAAAAGGATGGAATAGGTCACACATAAATCTTAATCATCTGCCAAATTGAATTTTCTCATACAATGTTTGTATTTATCGTGTAAATTAAAAAGCATGGAAAAGGTCACACATAAATCTTAATCATCTGCCAAATTAAATTTTCTCATACAATATTTGTATTTATCGTGTAAATTAAAAAGAATCAAAAAGGTCACACATAAACCTTAATCATCTGCCAAATTAAATTTTCACATACAATATTTGTATTTATCGTGTAAATTAAAAAGAATGGAAAAGGTCACACATAAATCTTAATCATCTGTCAAATTACATTTCCTCATACAATATTTGTATTTATCATGTAAATTAAAAAGAATGGAAAAGGTCACACATAAATCTTAATCATATGCCAAATTAAATTTTCTCATACAATATTTGTATTTATCGTGTAAATTAAAAATGATGGAAAAGGTCACACACAAATTTTAATCATCTGCCAAATTAAATTTTCTCATACAATATTTGTATTTATCGTGTAAATTAAAAGAATCAAAAAGGTCACACATAAATCTTAGTCATCTGCCAAATTAAATTTTCTCATGCAATATTTGTATTTATCGTGTAAATTAAAAAGAATGGAAAAGGTCACACATAAATCTTAATCATCTGTCAAATTAAATTTTCTCATACAATATTTGTATTTATCGTGTAAATTATAAAAAATCAACAGGTCACACATCAATCTTAATCATCTGCCAAATTAAATTTTCTCATAAAATATTTGTATTTATCGTGTAAACTAAAAAAAATCAAAAGGTCACACATAAATCTTAATCATCTGTCAAATTACATTTCCTCATACAGTATTTGTATTTATCGTGTGAATTAAAAAGAATGGAAAAGGTCACACACAAATCTTAATCATCTGCCAAATAAAATTTTCTCATTCAATATTTGTATTTATCGTGTAAATTGAAAAGGATGGAAAAGGTCACAAATAAATCTTAATCAGCTGCCAAATTAAATTTTCTCATACAATATTTGTATTTATCGTGTAAATTAAAAAGAATCAAAAGTTCACACATAAATCTTAATCATCTGCCAAATTAAACTTTCTCATACAATATTTGTATTTATCGTGTAAATTAAAAAGAATCAAAAAGGTCACACATAAATCTTAATCATCTGCCAAATTAAATTTTCTCATACAATATTTGTATTTATCGTGTAAATCAAAAAGAATCAAAAAGGTCACACAAATCTTAATCATCTGTCAAATTACATTTTCTCATACAATATTTGTATTTATCGTGTAAATTAAAAAGAATGGAAAAGGTCACACATAAATCTTAATCATCTGCCAAATTAAATTTTCTCATACAATATTTGTATTTATCGTGTAAATTAAAAAGGATGGAAAAGGTCACACATAAATCTTAATCATCTGCCAAATTAAATTTTCTCATTCAATATTTGTATTTATCGTGTAAATTAAAAAGAACAAAAATGTCACACATAAATCTTAATCATCTGCCAAATTAAATTTTCTCATACAATATTTGTATTTATCGTGTAAATTAAAAAGGATGGAAAAGGTCACACATAGATCTTAATCATCTGCCAAATTAAATTTTCTCATACAATATTTGTATTTATCGTGTAAATTATAAAAAATCAAAAGGTCACACATCAATCTTAATCATCTGCCAAATTAAATTTTCTCATACAATATTTGTATTATCGTGTAAATTAAAAAGAATCAAAAAGGTCACACATAGATCTTAATCATCTGCCAAATTAAATTTTCTCATACAATATTTGTATTTATCGTGTAAATTAAAAAAAATCATAAGGTCACACATCAATCTTAATCATCTGCCAAATTAAATTTTCTCATAAAATATTTGTATTTATCGTGTAAATTAAAAAGGATGGAAAAGGTCACACATAAATCTTAATCATCTGCCAAATTAAATTTTCTCATGCAATATTTGTATTTATCGTGTAAATTATAAAGAATCAAAAAGGACACACATAAATCTTAATCATCTGCCAAATTAAATTTTCTCATGCAATATTTGTATTTATCGTGTAAATTATAAAAAATCAAAAGGTCACACATCAATCTTAATCATCTGCCAAATTAAATTTTCTCATAAAATATTTGTATTTATCGTGTAAATTAATAAGGATGGAAAAGGTCACACACAAATCTTAATCATCTGTCAAATTAAATTTTCTCATACAATATTTGTATTTATCGTGTAAATTAAAAAGAATCAAAAGGGTCACACAAATCTTAATCATCTGCCAAATTACATTTTCTCACCATTTTTGTATTTATCGTTTAAATTAAAAAGAATCAAAAGGTCACACATATATCTTAATCATCTGCCAAATTAAATTTTCTCATACAATATTTGTATTTATCGTGTAAATTAAAAAGGATGGAAAAGGTCACACACAAATCTTAATCATCTGCCAAATTAAATTTTCTCATACAATATTTGTATTTATCGTGTAAATTAAAAAGGATGGAATAGGTCACACATAAATCTTAATCATCTGTCAAATTACATTTCCTCATACAATATTTGTATTTATCATGTAAATTAAAAAGAATGGAAAAGGTCACACATAAATCTTAATCATATGCCAAATTAAATTTTCTCATACAATATTTGTATTTATCGTGTAAATTAAAAATGATGGAAAAGGTCACACATAAATCTTAATCATCTGTCAAATTACATTTTCTCATACAATGTTTGTATTTATCGTGTAAATTAAAAAGCATGGAAAAGGTCACACATAAATCTTAATCATCTGCCAAATTAAATTTTCTCATACAATATTTGTATTTATCGTGTAAATTAAAAAGAATCAAAAAGGTCACACATAAACCTTAATCATCTGCCAAATTAAATTTTCACATACAATATTTGTATTTATCGTGTAAATTAAAAAGAATGGAAAAGGTCACACATAAATCTTAATCATCTGTCAAATTACATTTCCTCATACAATATTTGTATTTATCATGTAAATTAAAAAGAATGGAAAAGGTCACACATAAATCTTAATCATATGCCAATTTAAATTTTCTCATACAATATTTGTATTTATCGTGTAAATTAAAAATGATGGAAAAGGTCACACACAAATTTTAATCATCTGCCAAATTAAATTTTCTCATACAATATTTGTATTTATCGTGTAAATTAAAAGAATCAAAAAGGTCACACATAAATCTTAATCATCTGCCAAATTAAATTTTCTCATGCAATATTTGTATTTATCGTGTAAATTAAAAAGAATGGAAAAGGTCACACATAAATCTTAATCATCTGTCAAATTAAATTTTCTCATACAATATTTGTATTTATCGTGTAAATTATAAAAAATCAAAAGGTCACACATCAATCTTAATCATCTGCCAAATTAAATTTTCTCATACAATATTTGTATTATCGTGTAAATTAAAAAGAATGGAAAAGGTCACACATAGATCTTAAACATCTGCCAAATTAAATTTTCTCATACAATATTTGTATTTATCGTGTAAATTAAAAAGAATTGAAAAGGTCACACATAAATCTTAATCATCTGTCAAATTAAATTTTCTCATAAAATATTTGTATTTATCGTGTAAATTAAAAAAAATCAAAAGGTCACACATAAATCTTAATCATCTGCCAAATTAAATTTTCTCATACAATAATTGTATTTATCGTGTATATTAAAAAGAATCAAAAAGGTCACACATAAATCTTAATCATCTGCCAAATTAAATTTTCTCATTCAATATTTGTATTTATCGTGTAAATTAAAAAGGATGGAAAAGGTCACACATAAATCTTAATCATCTGTCAAATTAAATTTTCTCATACAATATTTGAATTTATCGTGTAAATTAAAAAAAATGGAAAAGGTCACACATAAATCTTAATCATCTGTCAAATTAATTTTTCTCATACAATATTTGTATTTATCGTGTAAATTATAAAAAATCAAAATGTCACACATCAATCTTAATCATCTGCCAAATTAAATTTTCTCATAAAATATTTGTATTTATCGTGTAAATTAAAAAAAATCAAAAGGTCACACATAAATCTTAATCATCTGCCAAATTAAATTTTCTCATACAATATTTGTATTTATCGAGTATATTAAAAAGAATCAAAAAGGTCACACATAAATCTTAATCATCTGCCAAATTAAATTTTCTCATACAATATTTGTATTTATCGTGTAAATTAAAAAGGATGGAAAAGGTCACACATAAATCTTAATCATCTACCAAATTACATTTTCTCATACAATAGTTGTATTTATCGTGTAAATTAAAAAGAATAAAAATATCACACATAAATCTTAATCATCTGCCAAATTAAATTTTCTCATACAATATTTGTATTTATCGTGTAAATTATAAATAATCAAAAGGTCACACATCAATCTTAATCATCTGCCAAATTACATTTCCTCATACAATATGTGTATTTATCGTGTAAATAAAAAAGAATCAAAAAGGTCACACATAAATCTTAATCATCTGCCAAAATATATTTTCTCATACAATATTTGTATTTATCGTGTAAATTAAAAAGAATTGAAAAGGTCACACATAAATCTTAATCATCTGTCAAATTAAATTTTCTCATAAAATATTTGTATTTATCGTGTAAATTGAAAAAAATCCAAAGGTCACACATAAACCTTAATCATCTGCCAAATTAAATTTTCACATACAATATTTGTATTTATCGTGTAAATTAAAAAGAATGGAAAAGGTCACACATAAATCTTAATCATCTGTCAAATTACATTTCCTCATACAATGTTTGTATTTATCGTGTAAATTAAAAAGCATGGAAAAGGTCACACATAAGTCTTAATCATCTGCCAAATTAAATTTTCTCATACAATATTTGTATTTATCGTGTAAATTAAAAAGAATCAAAAAGGTCACACATAAACCTTAATCATCTGCCAAATTAAATTTTCACATACAATATTTGTATTTATCGTGTAAATTAAAAAGAATGGAAAAGGTCACACATAAATCTTAATCATCTGTCAAATTACATTTCCTCATACAATATTTGTATTTATCATGTAAATTAAAAAGAATGGAAAAGGTCACACATAAATCTTAATCATATGCCAAATTAAATTTTCTCATACAATATTTGTATTTATCGTGTAAATTAAAAATGATGGAAAAGGTCACACATAAATCTTAATCATCTGTCAAATTACATTTTCTCATACAATGTTTGTATTTATCGTGTAAATTAAAAAGCATGGAAAAGGTCACACATAAATCTTAATCATCTGCCAAATTAAATTTTCTCATACAATATTTGTATTTATCGTGTAAATTAAAAAGAATCAAAAAGGTCACACATAAACCTTAATCATCTGCCAAATTAAATTTTCACATACAATATTTGTATTTATCGTGTAAATTAAAAAGAATGGAAAAGGTCACACATAAATCTTAATCATCTGTCAAATTACATTTCCTCATACAATATTTGTATTTATCATGTAAATTAAAAAGAATGGAAAAGGTCACACATAAATCTTAATCATATGCCAATTTAAATTTTCTCATACAATATTTGTATTTATCGTGTAAATTAAAAATGATGGAAAAGGTCACACACAAATTTTAATCATCTGCCAAATTAAATTTTCTCATACAATATTTGTATTTATCGTGTAAATTAAAAGAATCAAAAAGGTCACACATAAATCTTAATCATCTGCCAAATTAAATTTTCTCATGCAATATTTGTATTTATCGTGTAAATTAAAAAGAATGGAAAAGGTCACACATAAATCTTAATCATCTGTCAAATTAAATTTTCTCATACAATATTTGTATTTATCGTGTAAATTATAAAAAATCAACAGGTCACACATCAATCTTAATCATCTGCCAAATTAAATTTTCTCATAAAATATTTATATTTATCGTGTAAACTAAAAAAAATCAAAAGGTCACACATAAATCTTAATCATCTGTCAAATTACATTTCCTCATACAGTATTTGTCTTTATCGTGTAAATTAAAAAGAATGGAAAAGGTCGCACACAAATCTTAATCATCTGCCAAATAAAATTTTCTCATTCAATATTTGTATTTATCGTGTAAATTAAAAAGGATGGAAAAGGTCACAAATAAATCTTAATCATCTGCCAAATTAAATTTTCTCATACAATATTTGTATTTATCGTGTAAATTAAAAAGAATCAAAAAGGTCACACATCAATCTTAATCATCTGCCAAATTAAATTTTCTCATACAATATTTGTATTTATCGTGTAAATCAAAAAGAATCAAAAAGGTCACACAAATCTTAATCATCTGTCAAATTACATTTTCTCATACAATATTTGTATTTATCGTGTAAATTAAAAAGAATGGAAAAGGTCACACATAAATCTTAATAATCTGCCAAATTAAATTTTCTCATACAATATTTGTATTTATCGTGTAAATTAAAAAGGATGGAAAAGGTCACACATAAATCTTAATCATCTGCCAAATTAAATTTTCTCATTCAATATTTGTATTTATCGTGTAAATTAAAAAGAACAAAAATGTCACACATAAATCTTAATCATCTGCCAAATTAAATTTTCTCATACAATATTTGTATTTATCGTATAAATTATAAAAAATCAAAAGGTCACACATCAATCTTAATCATCTGCCAAATTAAATTTTCTCATATAATATTTGTATTTATCGTGTAAATTAAAAAGGATGGAAAAGGTCACACATAAATCTTAATCATCTGCCAAATTAAATTTTCTCATACAATATTTGTATTTATCGTGTAAATTAAAAAGAATCAAAAAGGTCACACATAAATCTTAATCATCTGCCAAATTAAATTTTCTCATTCAATATTTGTATTTATCGTGTAAATTAAAAAGGATGGAAAAGGTCACACATAAATCTTAATCATCTGCCAAATTAATTTTTCTCATACAATATTTGTATTTATCGTGTAAATTAAAAAGAACAAAAATGTCACACATAAATCTTAATCATCTGCCAAATTAAATTTTCTCATACAATATTTGTATTTATCGTGTAAATTATAAAAAATCAAAAGGTCACACATCAATCTTAATCATCTGCCAAATTAAATTTTCTCATACAATATTTGTATTTATCGTGTAAATTAAAAAGGATGGAAAAGGTCACACATCAATCTTAATCATCTGCCAAATTAAATTTTCTCATAAAATATTTGTATTTATCGTGTAAATTAAAAAGGATGGAAAAGGTCACACATAAATCTTAATCATCTGCCAATTAAATTTTTTCATACAATATTTGTATTTATCGTGTAAATTATAAAAAATCAAAAGGTCACACATCAATCTTAATCATCTGCAAAATTAAATTTTCTCATACAATACTTGTATTTATCGTGTAAATTAAAAAGAATGGAAAAGGTCACACATAGATCTTAATCGTCTGCCAAATTAATTTTTCTCATACAATATTTGTATTTATCGTGTAAATTATAAAAAAGCAAAAGGTCACACATCAATCTTAATCATCTGCCAAATTAAATTTTCTCATACAATATTTGTATTATCGTGTAAATTAAAAAGAATCAAAAAGGTCACACATAGATCTTAATCATCTGCCAAATTAAATTTTCTCATACAATATTTGTATTTATCGTGTAAATTAAAAAGAATTGAAAAGGTCACACATAAATCTTAATCATCTGTCAAATTAAATTTTCTCATAAAATATTTGAATTTATCGTGTAAATTAAAAAAAATGGAAAAGGTCACACATAAATCTTAATCATCTGTCAAATTAATTTTTCTCATACAATATTTGTA
This sequence comes from Uropetala carovei, assembly GCA_036926305.1. Taxonomy (NCBI): domain Eukaryota; kingdom Metazoa; phylum Arthropoda; class Insecta; order Odonata; family Petaluridae; genus Uropetala; species Uropetala carovei. Next base: position 4,372,776 of record JAXCHB010000188.1, read on the forward strand.
TTTATCGTGTAAATTATAAAAAATCAAAATGTCACACATCAATCTTAATCATCTGCCAAATTAAATTTTCTCATAAAATATTTGTATTTATCGTGTAAATTAAAAAAAATCAAAAGGTCACACATAAATCTTAATCATCTGCCAAATTAAATTTTCTCATACAATATTTGTATATATCATGTATATTAAAAAGAATCAAAAAGGTCACACATAAATCTTAATCATCTGCCAAATTAAATTTTCTCATACAATATTTGTATTTATCGTGTAAATTAAAAAGGATGGAAAAGGTCACACATAAATCTTAATCATCTGCCAAATTAAATTTTCTCATACAATATTTGTATTTATCGTGTAAATTATAAATAATCAAAAGGTCACACATCAATCTTAATCATCTGCCAAATTACATTTCCTCATACAATATGTGTATTTATCGTGTAAATTAAAAAGGATGGAAAAGGTCACACATAAATCTTAATCATCTGCCAAAATATATTTTCTCATACAATATTTGTATTTATCGTGTAAATTAAAAAGAATTGAAAAGGTCACACATAAATCTTAATCATCTGTCAAATTAAATTTTCTCATAAAATATTTGTATTTATCGTGTAAATTGAAAAAAATCCAAAGGTCACACATAAATCTTAATCATCTGCCAAATTAAATTTTCTCATACAATATTTGTATTTATCGTGTAAATTAAAAAGGATGGAAAAGGTCACACATAAATCTTAATCATCTGTCAAATTAAATTTTCTCATACAATATTTGTATTTATCGTGTAAATTAAAAAGGATGGAAAAGGTCACACATAAATCTTAATCATCTGTCAAATTAAATTTTCTCATACAATATTTGAATTTATCGTGTAAATTAAAAAAAATGGAAAAGGTCACACATAAATCTTAATCATCTGTCAAATTAATTTTTCTCATACAATATTTGTATTTATCGTGTAAATTATAAAAAATGAAAATGTCACACATCAATCTTATCCATCTGCCAAATTAAATTTTCTCATAAAATATTTGTATTTATCGTGTAAATTAAAAAGGATGGAAAAGGTCACACATAAATCTTAATCATCTGTCAAATTAATTTTTCTCATACAATATTTGTATTTATCGTGTAAATTATAAAAAATCAAAATGTCACACATCAATCTTAATCATCTGCCAAATTAAATTTTCTCATAAAATATTTGTATTTATCGTGTAAATTAAAAAGGATGGAAAAGGTCACACATAAATCTTAATCATCTGCCAAATTAAATTTTCTCATACAATATTTGTATTTATCGTGTAAATTATAAATAATCAAAAGGTCACACATCAATCTTAATCATCTGCCAAATTAAATTTTCTCATACAATATTTGTATTTATCTTGTAAATTATAAAAAATCAAAAGGTCACACATAAATCTTAATCATCTGCCAAATTAAATTTTCTCATTCAATATTTGTATTTATCGTGTAAATTAAAATGAATGGAAAAGGTCACACATAAATCTTAATCATCTGCCAAATTAAATTTTCTCATTCAATATTTGTATTTATCGTGTAAATTAAAAAGAATGGAAAAGGTCACACATAAATCTTAATCATCTGTCAAATTAAATTTTCTCATACAATATTTGTATTTATCGTGTAAATTAAAAAGAATGGAAAAGGTCACACATAAATCTTAATTATTTGCCAAATTAAATTTTCTCATACAATATTTGTATTTATGGTGTAAATCAAAAAGAATCAAAAAGGTCACACATAAATCTTAATCATCTGTCAAATTACATTTTCTCATACAATATTTGTATTTATCGTGTAAATTAAAAAGAATCAAAAAGGACACACATAAAACTTAATCATCTACCAAATTAAATTTTCTCATACAATATTTGTATTTATCGTGTAAATTAAAAAGAATGGAAAAGGTCACACATAAATCTTAAACATCTGCCAAATTAAATTTTCTCATACAATATTTGTATTTATCGTGTAAATTAAAAAGAATCAAAAAGGTCACACATAAATCTTAAACATCTGCCAAATTAAATTTTCTCATGCAATATTTGTATTTATCGTGTAAATTAAAAAGGATGGAAAAGGTCACACATAAATCTTAATCATCTGCCAAATTACATTTCCTCATACAATACTTGTATTTGTTGTGTAAATTAAAAAGAATCAAAAAGGTCACTCATAAATCTTAATCATCTGTCAAATTACATTTCCTCATACAATATTTGTATTTATCGTGTAAATTAAAAAGGATGGAAAAGGTCACACATAAATCTTAATCATCTGTCAAATTAATTTTTCTCATACAAAATATTAGTATTTATCGTGTAAATTATAAAAAATCAAAATGTCACACATCAATCTTAATCATCTGCCAAATTAAATTTTCTCATAAAATATTTGTATTTATCGTGTAAATTAAAAAAAATCAAAAGGTCACACATAAATCTTAATCATCTGCCAAATTAAATTTTCTCATACAATATTTGTATTTATCGTGTATATTAAAAAGAATCAAAAAGGTCACACATAAATCTTAATCATCTGCCAAATTAAATTTTCTCATACAATATTTGTATTTATCGTGTAAATTAAAAAGGATGGAAAAGGTCACACATAAATCTTAATCATCTGCCAAATTACATTTTCTCATACAATATTTGTATTTATCGTGTAAATTAAAAAGAATTGAAAAGGTCACACATAAATCTTAATCATCTGCCAAATTAAATTTTCTCATACAATATTTGTATTTATCGTGTAAATTATAAATAATCAAAAGGTCACACATCAATCTTAATCATCTGCCAAATTACATTTCCTCATACAATATGTGTATTTATCGTGTAAATTAAAAAGAATCAAAAAGGTCACACATAAATCTTAATCATCTGCCAAAATATATTTTCTCATACAATATTTGTATTTATCGTGTAAATTAAAAAGAATTGAAAAGGTCACACATAAATCTTAATCATCTGTCAAATTAAATTTTCTCATAAAATATTTGTATTTATCGTGTAAATTGAAAAAAATCCAAAGGTCACACATAAATCTTAATCATCTGCCAAATTAAATTTTCTCATACAATATTTGTATTTATCGTGTAAATTAAAAAGGATGGAAAAGGTCACACATAAATCTTAATCATCTGTCAAATTAAATTTTCTCATACAATATTTGTATTTATCGTGTAAATTAAAAAGGATGGAAAAGGTCACACATAAATCTTAATCATCTGTCAAATTAAATTTTCTCATACAATATTTGAATTTATCGTGTAAATTAAAAAAAATGGAAAAGGTCACACATAAATCTTAATCATCTGTCAAATTAATTTTTCTCATACAATATTTGTATTTATCGTGTAAATTATAAAAAATGAAAATGTCACACATCAATCTTAATCATCTGCCAAATTAAATTTTCTCATAAAATATTTGTATTTATCGTGTAAATTAAAAAGGATGGAAAAGGTCACACATAAATCTTAATCATCTGTCAAATTAATTTTTCTCATACAATATTTGTATTTATCGTGTAAATTATAAAAAATCAAAATGTCACACATCAATCTTAATCATCTGCCAAATTAAATTTTCTCATAAAATATTTGTATTTATCGTGTAAATTAAAAAGGATGGAAAAGGTCACACATAAATCTTAATCATCTGCCAAATTAAATTTTCTCATACAATATTTGTATTTATCGTGTAAATTATAAATAATCAAAAGGTCACACATCAATCTTAATCATCTGCCAAATTAAATTTTCTCATACAATATTTGTATTTATCTTGTAAATTATAAAAAATCAAAAGGTCACACATAAATCTTAATCATCTGCCAAATTAAATTTTCTCATTCAATATTTGTATTTATCGTGTAAATTAAAAAGAATGGAAAAGGTCACACATAAATCTTAATCATCTGCCAAATTAAATTTTCTCATTCAATATTTGTATTTATCGTGTAAATTAAAAAGAATGGAAAAGGTCACACATAAATCTTAATCATCTGTCAAATTAAATTTTCTCATACAATATTTGTATTTATCGTGTAAATTAAAAAGAATGGAAAAGGTCACACATAAATCTTAATTATTTGCCAAATTAAATTTTCTCATACAATATTTGTATTTATGGTGTAAATCAAAAAGAATCAAAAAGGTCACACATAAATCTTAATCATCTGTCAAATTACATTTTCTCATACAATATTTGTATTTATCGTGTAAATTAAAAAGAATCAAAAAGGACACACATAAAACTTAATCATCTACCAAATTAAATTTTCTCATACAATATTTGTATTTATCGTGTAAATTAAAAAGAATGGAAAAGGTCACACATAAATCTTAAACATCTGCCAAATTAAATTTTCTCATACAATATTTGTATTTATCGTGTAAATTAAAAAGAATCAAAAAGGTCACACATAAATCTTAAACATCTGCCAAATTAAATTTTCTCATGCAATATTTGTATTTATCGTGTAAATCAAAAAGAATCAAAAAGGTCACACATAAATCTTAATCATCTGCCAAATTACATTTCCTCATACAATACTTGTATTTGTTGTGTAAATTAAAAAGAATCAAAAAGGTCACACATAAATCTTAATCATCTGTCAAATTACATTTCCTCATACAATATTTGTATTTATCGTGTAAATTAAAAAGAATGGAAAAGGTCACACATAAATCTTAATCATCTGTCAAATTAAATTTTCTCATACAATATTTGTATTTATCGTGCAAATTAAAAAGGATGGAAAAGGTCACACATAAATCTTAATCATCTGCCAAATTAAATTTCCTCATGCAATATTTGTATTTATCGTGTAAATTAAAAAGGATGGAATAGGTCACACATAAATCTTAATCATCTGCCAAATTAAATTTTCTCATAAAATATTTGTATTTATCGTGTAAATTATAAAAAATCAAAAGGTCACACACAAATCTTAATCATCTGCCAAATTAAAGTTTCTCATACAATATTTGTATTTATTGTGTATATTGAAATGAATCAAAAAGGTCACACATAAATCTTAATCATCTGCCAAATTAAATTTTCTCATACAATATTTGTATTTATCGTGTAAATGAAAAAGAATCAAAAAGGTCACACATAAATCTTAAACATCTGTCAAATTACATTTTCTCATACAATATTTGTATTTATCGTGTAAATTATAAAGAATCAAAAAGGACACACATAAATCTTAATCATCTGCCAAATTAAATTTTCTCATGCAATATTTGTATTTATCGTGTAAATTATAAAAAATCAAAAGGTCACACATCAATCTTAATCATCTGCCAAATTAAATTTTCTCATTCAATATTTGTATTTATCGTGTAAATTAAAAAGGATGGAAAAGATCACACATAAATCTTAATCATCTGCCAAATTAAATTTTCTCATACAATATTTGTATTTATCGTGTATATTAAAAAGAATCAAAAGGTCACACATAAACTTTAATCATCTGCCAAATTAAACTTTCTCATACAATATTTGTATTTATCGTGTAAATTAAAAAGAATCAAAAAGGTCACACATAAATCTTAATCATCTGTCAAATTAAATTTTCTCATACAATATTTGTATTTATCGTGTATATTAAAAGAATCAAAAGGTCTCACATAAATCTTAATCATCTGCCAAATTAAATTTTCTCATACAATATTTGGTTTTATCGTGTAAATTAAAAAGGATGGAAAAGGTCACACATAAATCTTAGTCATCTGCCAAATTAAATTTTCTCATACAATATTTGTATTTATCCTGTATATTAAAAAGAATCAAAAGGTCACACATAAATCTTAATCATCTGCCAAATTAAACTTTCTCATACAATATTTGTATTTATCGTGTAAATTAAAAAAAAATCAAAAAGGTCACACATAAATCTTAATCATCTGTCAAATTAAATTTTCTCATACAATATTTGTATTTATCGTGTAAATTAAAAAGGATGGAAAAGGTCACACACAAATCTTAATCATCTGTCAAATTAAATTTTCTCATACAATATTTGTATTTATCGTGTAAATTAAAAATGATGGAAAAGGTCACACACAAATCTTAATCATCTGCCAAATTAAATTTTCTCTTAAAATATTTGTATTTATCGTGTAAATTAAAAAGAATCAAAAAGGTCACACAAATCTTAATCATCTGCCAAATTACATTTTCTCACCATTTTTGTATTTATCGTTTAAATTAAAAAGAATCAAAAAGGTCACACACAAATCTTAATCGTCTGCCAAATTAAATTTTCTCATACAATATTTGTATTTATCGTGTAAATTAAAAAGAATCAAAAAGGTCACACCCAAATCTTAATCATCTGCCAAATTAAATTTTCTCATGCAATATTTGTATTTATCGTGTAAATTAAAAAGGATGGAAAAGGTCACACATAAATCTTAATCATCTGCCAAATTAAATTTTCTCATACAATATTTGTACTTATCGTGTAAATTAAAAAGAATGGAAAAGGACACACAAATCTTAATCATCTGTCAAATTAAATTTTCTAATACAATATTTGTATTTATCGTGTAAATTATAAAAAATCAAAAGGTCACACATAAATCTTAATCATCAGCCAAATTAAATTTTCTCATACAATATTTGTATTTATCGTGTAAATTAAAAAGAATCAAAAAGGTCACACACAAATCTTAATCATCTGCCAAATTAAATTTTCTCATGCAATATTTGTATTTATCGTGTAAATTAAAAAGGATGGAAAAGGTCACACATAAATCTTAATCATCTGCCAAATTAAATTTTCTCATACAATATTTGTATTTATCTTGTAAATTAAAAAGAATGGAAAAGGGCACACAAATCTTAATCATCTGTCAAATTAAATTTTCTCATACAATATTTGTATTTATCGTGTAAATTATAAAAAATCAAAAGGTCATACATAAATCTTAATCATCTGTCAAATTACATTTTCTCATACAATATTTGTATTTATCGTGTAAATTAAAAAGAATCAAAAAGGACACATAAATCTTAATCATCTGCCAAATTAAATTTTCTCATACAATATTTGTATTTATAGTGTAAATTAAAAAGAATCAAAAAGGACACATAAATCTTAATCATCTGCCAAATTAAATTTTCTCATGCAATATTTGTATTTATCGTGTAAATTAAAAAGAATGGAAAAGGTCACACATAAATCTTAATCATCTGCCGAATTAAATTTTCTCATACAATATTTGTATTTATCGTGCAAATTAAAAAGAATCAAAAAGGTCACACATAAATCTTAATCATCTGCCAAATTAAATTTTCTCATACAATATTTGTATTTATCGTGTAAATTAAAAAGGATGGAATAGGTCACACATAAATCTTAATCATCTGCCAAATTAAATTTTTTCATACAATATTTGTATTTATCGTGTAAATTAAAAAGGATGGAATAGGTCACACATAAATCTTAATCATCTGCCAAATTGAATTTTCTCATACAATATTTGTATTTATCGTGTAAATTAAAACGCATGGAAAAGGTCACACATAAATCTTAATCATCTGCCAAATTAAATTTTCTCATTCAATATTTGTATTTATCGTGTAAATTAAAAAGGATGGAATAGGTCACACATAAATCTTAATCATCTGCCAAATTGAATTTCCTCATACAATATTTGTATTTATCGTGTAAATTAAAAAGCATGGAAAAGGTCACACATAAATCTTAATCATCTGCCAAATTGAATTTTCTCATACAATATTTGTATTTATCGTCTAAATTAAAAAGCATGGAAAAGGTCACACATAAATCTTAATCATCTGCCAAATTAAATTTTCTCATACAATATTTGTATTTATCATGTAAATTAAAAAGAATCAAAAAGGTCACACATAAATCTTAATCATCTGCCAAATTAAATTTTCTCATACAATATTTGTATTTATCGTGTAAATCAAAAAGAATGGAAAAGGTCACACATAAATCTTAATCATCTGCCAAATTGAATTTTCTCATACAATATTTGTATTTATCGTGTAAATTAAAAAGCATGGAATAGGTCACACATAAATCTTAATCATCTGCCAAATTGAATTTTCTCATACAATATTTGTATTTATCGTGTAAATTAAATAGCATGGAAAAGGTCACACATAAATCTTAATCATCTGCCAAATTAAATTTTCTCATACAATATTTGTATTTATCGTGTAAATTATAAAGGATGGAATAGGTCACACATAAATCTTAATCATCTGCCAAATTGAATTTCTCATACAATATTTGTATTTATCGTGTAAATTAAAAAGCATGGAAAAGGTCACACATAAATCTTAATCATCTGCCAAATTAAATTTTCTCATACAATATTTGTATTTATCGTGTAAATTATAAAGGATGGAATAGGTCACACATAAATCTTAATCATCTGCCAAATTGAATTTTCTCATACAATATTTGTATTTATCGTGTAAATTAAAAAGGATGGAATAGGTCACACATAAATCTTAATCATCTGCCAAATTGAATTTTCTCATACAATATTTGTATTTATCGTGTAAATTAAAAAGCATGGAAAGGGTCACACATAAATCTTAATCATCTACCAAATTGAATTTTCTCATACAATATTTGTATTTATCGTGTAAATTAAAAAGCATGGAAAAGGTCACACATAAATCTTAATCATCTGCCAAATTAAATTTTCTCATACAATATTTGTATTTATCATGTAAATTAAAAAGAATGGAAAAGGTCACACATAAATCTTAATCATATGCCAAATTAAATTTTCTCATACAATATTTGTATTTATCGTGTAAATTAAAAGAATCAAAAAGGTCACACATAAATCTTAATCATCTGCCAAATTAAATTTTCTCATGCAATATTTGTATTTATCGTGTAAATTATAAAAAATAAAAAGGTCACACATAAATCTTAATCATCTGCCAAATTAAATTTTCTCATACAATATTTGTATTTATAGTGTAAATTAAAAAGAATCAAAAAGGACACATAAATCTTAATCATCTGCCAAATTAAATTTTCTCATGCAATATTTGTATTTATCGTGTAAATTAAAAAGAATGGAAAAGGTCACACATAAATCTTAATCATCTGCCGAATTAAATTTTCTCATACAATATTTGTATTTATCGTGCAAATTAAAAAGAATCAAAAAGGTCACACATAAATCTTAATCATCTGCCAAATTAAATTTTCTCATACAATATTTGTATTTATCGTGTAAATTAAAAAGGATGGAATAGGTCACACATAAATCTTAATCATCTGCCAAATTAAATTTTTTCATACAATATTTGTATTTATCGTGTAAATTAAAAAGGATGGAATAGGTCACACATAAATCTTAATCATCTGCCAAATTGAATTTTCTCATACAATATTTGTATTTATCGTGTAAATTAAAACGCATGGAAAAGGTCACACATAAATCTTAATCATCTGCCAAATTAAATTTTCTCATTCAATATTTGTATTTATCGTGTAAATTAAAAAGGATGGAAAAGGTCACACATAAATCTTAATCATCTGCCAAATTGAATTTCCTCATACAATATTTGTATTTATCGTGTAAATTAAAACGCATGGAAAAGGTCACACATAAATCTTAATCATCTGCCAAATTGAATTTTCTCATACAATATTTGTATTTATCGTGTAAATTAAAAAGCATGGAATAGGTCACACATAAATCTTAATCATCTGCCAAATTGAATTTCCTCATACAATATTTGTATTTATCGTGTAAATTAAAAAGCATGGAAAAGGTCACACATAAATCTTAATCATCTGCCAAATTGAATTTTCTCATACAATATTTGTATTTATCGTCTAAATTAAAAAGCATGGAAAAGGTCACACATAAATCTTAATCATCTGCCAAATTAAATTTTCTCATACAATATTTGTATTTATCATGTAAATTAAAAAGAATCAAAAAGGTCACACATAAATCTTAATCATCTGCCAAATTAAATTTTCTCATACAATATTTGTATTTATCGTGTAAATCAAAAAGAATGGAAAAGGTCACACATAAATCTTAATCATCTGCCAAATTGAATTTTCTCATACAATATTTGTATTTATCGTGTAAATTAAAAAGCATGGAATAGGTCACACATAAATCTTAATCATCTGCCAAATTGAATTTTCTCATACAATATTTGTATTTATCGTGTAAATTAAATAGCATGGAAAAGGTCACACATAAATCTTAATCATCTGCCAAATTAAATTTTCTCATACAATATTTGTATTTATCGTGTAAATTATAAAGGATAGAATAGGTCACACATAAATCTTAATCATCTGCCAAATTGAATTTTCTCATACAATATTTGTATTTATCGTGTAAATTAAATAGCATGGAAAAGGTCACACATAAATCTTAATCATCTGCCAAATTAAATTTTCTCATACAATAGTTGTATTTATCGTGTAAATTATAAAGGATGGAATAGGTCACACATAAATCTTAATCATCTGCCAAATTGAATTTCTCATACAATATTTGTATTTATCGTGTAAATTAAAAAGCATGGAAAAGGTCACACATAAATCTTAATCATCTGCCAAATTAAATTTTCTCATACAATATTTGTATTTATCGTGTAAATTATAAAGGATGGAATAGGTCACACATAAATCTTAATCATCTGCCAAATTGAATTTTCTCATACAATATTTGTATTTATCGTGTAAATTAAAAAGGATGGAATAGGTCACACATAAATCTTAATCATCTGCCAAATTGAATTTTCTCATACAATATTTGTATTTATCGTGTAAATTAAAAAGCATGGAAAGGGTCACACATAAATCTTAATCATCTACCAAATTGAATTTTCTCATACAATATTTGTATTTATCGTGTAAATTAAAAAGCATGGAAAAGGTCACACATAAATCTTAATCATCTGCCAAATTAAATTTTCTCATACAATATTTGTATTTATCATGTAAATTAAAAAGAATGGAAAAGGTCACACATAAATCTTAATCATATGCCAAATTAAATTTTCTCATACAATATTTGTATTTATCGTGTAAATTAAAAGAATCAAAAAGGTCACACATAAATCTTAATCATCTGCCAAATTAAATTTTCTCATGCAATATTTGTATTTATCGTGTAAATTATAAAAAATAAAAAGGTCACACATAAATCTTAATCATCTGCCAAATTAAATTTTCTCATACAATATTTGTATTTATAGTGTAAATTAAAAAGAATCAAAAAGGACACATAAATCTTAATCATCTGCCAAATTAAATTTTCTCATGCAATATTTGTATTTATCGTGTAAATTAAAAAGAATGGAAAAGGTCACACATAAATCTTAATCATCTGCCGAATTAAATTTTCTCATACAATATTTGTATTTATCGTGCAAATTAAAAAGAATCAAAAAGGTCACACATAAATCTTAATCATCTGCCAAATTAAATTTTCTCATACAATATTTGTATTTATCGTGTAAATTAAAAAGGATGGAATAGGTCACACATAAATCTTAATCATCTGCCAAATTAAATTTTTTCATACAATATTTGTATTTATCGTGTAAATTAAAAAGGATGGAATAGGTCACACATAAATCTTAATCATCTGCCAAATTGAATTTTCTCATACAATATTTGTATTTATCGTGTAAATTAAAACGCATGGAAAAGGTCACACATAAATCTTAATCATCTGCCAAATTAAATTTTCTCATTCAATATTTGTATTTATCGTGTAAATTAAAAAGGATGGAAAAGGTCACACATAAATCTTAATCATCTGCCAAATTGAATTTCCTCATACAATATTTGTATTTATCGTGTAAATTAAAACGCATGGAAAAGGTCACACATAAATCTTAATCATCTGCCAAATTGAATTTTCTCATACAATATTTGTATTTATCGTGTAAATTAAAAAGCATGGAATAGGTCACACATAAATCTTAATCATCTGCCAAATTGAATTTCCTCATACAATATTTGTATTTATCGTGTAAATTAAAAAGCATGGAAAAGGTCACACATAAATCTTAATCATCTGCCAAATTGAATTTTCTCATACAATATTTGTATTTATCGTCTAAATTAAAAAGCATGGAAAAGGTCACACATAAATCTTAATCATCTGCCAAATTAAATTTTCTCATACAATATTTGTATTTATCATGTAAATTAAAAAGAATCAAAAAGGTCACACATAAATCTTAATCATCTGCCAAATTAAATTTTCTCATACAATATTTGTATTTATCGTGTAAATCAAAAAGAATGGAAAAGGTCACACATAAATCTTAATCATCTGCCAAATTGAATTTTCTCATACAATATTTGTATTTATCGTGTAAATTAAAAAGCATGGAATAGGTCACACATAAATCTTAATCATCTGCCAAATTGAATTTTCTCATACAATATTTGTATTTATCGTGTAAATTAAATAGCATGGAAAAGGTCACACATAAATCTTAATCATCTGCCAAATTAAATTTTCTCATACAATATTTGTATTTATCGTGTAAATTAAAAAGGATGGAAAAGGTCACACACAAATCTTAATCATCTGTCAAATTAAATTTTCTCATACAATATTTGTATTTATCGTGTAATTTAAAAATGATGGAAAAGGTCACACACAAATCTTAATCATCTGCCAAATTAAATTTTCTCTTAAAATATTTGTATTTATCGTGTAAATTAAAAAGAATCAAAAAGGTCACACAAATCTTAATCATCTGCCAAATTACATTTTCTCACCATTTTTGTATTTATCGTTTAAATTAAAAAGAATCAAAAAGGTCACACACAAATCTTAATCGTCTGCCAAATTAAATTTTCTCATACAATATTTGTATTTATCGTGTAAATTAAAAAGAATCAAAAAGGTCACACCCAAATCTTAATCATCTGCCAAATTAAATTTTCTCATGCAATATTTGTATTTATCGTGTAAATTAAAAAGGATGGAAAAGGTCACACATAAATCTTAATCATCTGCCAAATTAAATTTTCTCATACAATATTTGTACTAATCGTGTAAATTAAAAAGAATGGAAAAGGACACACAAATCTTAATCATCTGTCAAATTAAATTTTCTAATACAATATTTGTATTTATCGTGTAAATTATAAAAAATCAAAAGGTCACACATAAATCTTAATCATCAGCCAAATTAAATTTTCTCATACAATATTTGTATTTATCGTGTAAATTAAAAAGAATCAAAAAGGTCACACACAAATCTTAATCATCTGCCAAATTAAATTTTCTCATGCAATATTTGTATTTATCGTGTAAATTAAAAAGGATGGAAAAGGTCACACATAAATCTTAATCATCTGCCAAATTAAATTTTCTCATACAATATTTGTATTTATCGTGTAAATTAAAAAGAATGGAAAAGGGCACACAAATCTTAATCATCTGTCAAATTAAATTTTCTCATACAATATTTGTATTTATCGTGTAAATTATAAAAAATCAAAAGGTCATACATAAATCTTAATCATCTGTCAAATTACATTTTCTCATACAATATTTGTATTTATCGTGTAAATTAAAAAGAATCAAAAAGGACACATAAATCTTAATCATCTGCCAAATTAAATTTTCTCATACAATATTTGTATTTATAGTGTAAATTAAAAAGAATCAAAAAGGACACATAAATCTTAATCATCTGCCGAATTAAATTTTCTCATACAATATTTGTATTTATCGTGCAAATTAAAAAGAATCAAAAAGGTCACACATAAATCTTAATCATCTGCCAAATTAAATTTTCTCATACAATATTTGTATTTATCGTGTAAATTAAAAAGGATGGAATAGGTCACACATAAATCTTAATCATCTGCCAAATTAAATTTTTTCATACAATATTTGTATTTATCGTGTAAATTAAAAAGGATGGAATAGGTCACACATAAATCTTAATCATCTGCCAAATTGAATTTTCTCATACAATATTTGTATTTATCGTGTAAATTAAAACGCATGGAAAAGGTCACACATAAATCTTAATCATCAGCCAAATTAAATTTTCTCATTCAATATTTGTATTTATCGTGTAAATTAAAAAGGATGGAATAGGTCACACATAAATCTTAATCATCTGCCAAATTGAATTTCCTCATACAATATTTGTATTTATCGTGTAAATTAAAAAGCATGGAAAAGGTCACACATAAATCTTAATCATCTGCCAAATTGAATTTTCTCATACAATATTTGTATTTATCGTCTAAATTAAAAAGCATGGAAAAGGTCACACATAAATCTTAATCATCTGCCAAATTAAATTTTCTCATACAATATTTGTATTTATCATGTAAATTAAAAAGAATCAAAAAGGTCACACATAAATCTTAATCATCTGCCAAATTAAATTTTCTCATACAATATTTGTATTTATCGTGTAAATCAAAAAGAATGGAAAAGGTCACACATAAATCTTAATCATCTGCCAAATTGAATTTTCTCATACAATATTTGTATTTATCGTGTAAATTAAAAAGCATGGAATAGGTCACACATAAATCTTAATCATCTGCCAAATTGAATTTTCTCATACAATATTTGTATTTATCGTGTAAATTAAATAGCATGGAAAAGGTCACACATAAATCTTAATCATCTGCCAAATTAAATTTTCTCATACAATATTTGTATTTATCGTGTAAATTATAAAGGATGGAATAGGTCACACATAAATCTTAATCATCTGCCAAATTGAATTTCTCATACAATATTTGTATTTATCGTGTAAATTAAAAAGCATGGAAAAGGTCACACATAAATCTTAATCATCTGCCAAATTAAATTTTCTCATACAATATTTGTATTTATCGTGTAAATTATAAAGGATGGAATAGGTCACACATAAATCTTAATCATCTGCCAAATTGAATTTTCTCATACAATATTTGTATTTATCGTGTAAATTAAAAAGGATGGAATAGGTCACACATAAATCTTAATCATCTGCCAAATTGAATTTTCTCATACAATATTTGTATTTATCGTGTAAATTAAAAAGCATGGAAAGGGTCACACATAAATCTTAATCATCTACCAAATTGAATTTTCTCATACAATATTTGTATTTATCGTGTAAATTAAAAAGCATGGAAAAGGTCACACATAAATCTTAATCATCTGCCAAATTAAATTTTCTCATACAATATTTGTATTTATCATGTAAATTAAAAAGAATGGAAAAGGTCACACATAAATCTTAATCATATGCCAAATTAAATTTTCTCATACAATATTTGTATTTATCGTGTAAATTAAAAGAATCAAAAAGGTCACACATAAATCTTAATCATCTGCCAAATTAAATTTTCTCATGCAATATTTGTATTTATCGTGTAAATTATAAAAAATAAAAAGGTCACACATAAATCTGAATCATCTGCCAAATTAAATTTTCTCATACAATATTTGTATTTATAGTGTAAATTAAAAAGAATCAAAAAGGACACATAAATCTTAATCATCTGCCAAATTAAATTTTCTCATGCAATATTTGTATTTATCGTGTAAATTAAAAAGAATGGAAAAGGTCACACATAAATCTTAATCATCTGCCGAATTAAATTTTCTCATACAATATTTGTATTTATCGTGCAAATTAAAAAGAATCAAAAAGGTCACACATAAATCTTAATCATCTGCCAAATTAAATTTTCTCATACAATATTTGTATTTATCGTGTAAATTAAAAAGGATGGAATAGGTCACACATAAATCTTAATCATCTGCCAAATTAAATTTTTTCATACAATATTTGTATTTATCGTGTAAATTAAAAAGGATGGAATAGGTCACACATAAATCTTAATCATCTGCCAAATTGAATTTTCTCATACAATATTTGTATTTATCGTGTAAATTAAAACGCATGGAAAAGGTCACACATAAATCTTAATCATCTGCCAAATTAAATTTTCTCATTCAATATTTGTATTTATCGTGTAAATTAAAAAGGATGGAAAAGGTCACACATAAATCTTAATCATCTGCCAAATTGAATTTCCTCATACAATATTTGTATTTATCGTGTAAATTAAAACGCATGGAAAAGGTCACACATAAATCTTAATCATCTGCCAAATTGAATTTTCTCATACAATATTTGTATTTATCGTGTAAATTAAAAAGCATGGAATAGGTCACACATAAATCTTAATCATCTGCCAAATTGAATTTCCTCATACAATATTTGTATTTATCGTGTAAATTAAAAAGCATGGAAAAGGTGACACATAAATCTTAATCATCTGCCAAATTGAATTTTCTCATACAATATTTGTATTTATCGTCTAAATTAAAAAGCATGGAAAAGGTCACACATAAATCTTAATCATCTGCCAAATTAAATTTTCTCATACAATATTTGTATTTATCATGTAAATTAAAAAGAATCAAAAAGGTCACACATAAATCTTAATCATCTGCCAAATTAAATTTTCTCATACAATATTTGTATTTATCGTGTAAATCAAAAAGAATGGAAAAGGTCACACATAAATCTTAATCATCTGCCAAATTGAATTTTCTCATACAATATTTGTATTTATCGTGTAAATTAAAAAGCATGGAATAGGTCACACATAAATCTTAATCATCTGCCAAATTGAATTTTCTCATACAATATTTGTATTTATCGTGTAAATTAAATAGCATGGAAAAGGTCACACATAAATCTTAATCATCTGCCAAATTAAATTTTCTCATACAATATTTGTATTTATCGTGTAAATTATAAAGGATGGAATAGGTCACACATAAATCTTAATCATCTGCCAAATTGAATTTTCTCATACAATATTTGTATTTATCGTGTAAATTAAATAGCATGGAAAAGGTCACACATAAATCTTAATCATCTGCCAAATTAAATTTTCTCATACAATAGTTGTATTTATCGTGTAAATTATAAAGGATGGAATAGGTCACACATAAATCTTAATCATCTGCCAAATTGAATTTCTCATACAATATTTGTATTTATCGTGTAAATTAAAAAGCATGGAAAAGGTCACACATAAATCTTAATCATCTGCCAAATTAAATTTTCTCATACAATATTTGTATTTATCGTGTAAATTATAAAGGATGGAATAGGTCACACATAAATCTTAATCATCTGCCAAATTGAATTTTCTCATACAATATTTGTATTTATCGTGTAAATTAAAAAGGATGGAATAGGTCACACATAAATCTTAATCATCTGCCAAATTGAATTTTCTCATACAATATTTGTATTTATCGTGTAAATTAAAAAGCATGGAAAGGGTCACACATAAATCTTAATCATCTACCAAATTGAATTTTCTCATACAATATTTGTATTTATCGTGTAAATTAAAAAGCATGGAAAAGGTCACACATAAATCTTAATCATCTGCCAAATTAAATTTTCTCATACAATATTTGTATTTATCATGTAAATTAAAAAGAATGGAAAAGGTCACACATAAATCTTAATCATATGCCAAATTAAATTTTCTCATACAATATTTGTATTTATCGTGTAAATTAAAAGAATCAAAAAGGTCACACATAAATCTTAATCATCTGCCAAATTAAATTTTCTCATGCAATATTTGTATTTATCGTGTAAATTATAAAAAATAAAAAGGTCACACATAAATCTTAATCATCTGCCAAATTAAATTTTCTCATACAATATTTGTATTTATAGTGTAAATTAAAAAGAATCAAAAAGGACACATAAATCTTAATCATCTGCCAAATTAAATTTTCTCATGCAATATTTGTATTTATCGTGTAAATTAAAAAGAATGGAAAAGGTCACACATAAATCTTAATCATCTGCCGAATTAAATTTTCTCATACAATATTTGTATTTATCGTGCAAATTAAAAAGAATCAAAAAGGTCACACATAAATCTTAATCATCTGCCAAATTAAATTTTCTCATACAATATTTGTATTTATCGTGTAAATTAAAAAGGATGGAATAGGTCACACATAAATCTTAATCATCTGCCAAATTAAATTTTTTCATACAATATTTGTATTTATCGTGTAAATTAAAAAGGATGGAATAGGTCACACATAAATCTTAATCATCTGCCAAATTGAATTTTCTCATACAATATTTGTATTTATCGTGTAAATTAAAACGCATGGAAAAGGTCACACATAAATCTTAATCATCTGCCAAATTAAATTTTCTCATTCAATATTTGTATTTATCGTGTAAATTAAAAAGGATGGAAAAGGTCACACATAAATCTTAATCATCTGCCAAATTGAATTTCCTCATACAATATTTGTATTTATCGTGTAAATTAAAACGCATGGAAAAGGTCACACATAAATCTTAATCATCTGCCAAATTGAATTTTCTCATACAATATTTGTATTTATCGTGTAAATTAAAAAGCATGGAATAGGTCACACATAAATCTTAATCATCTGCCAAATTGAATTTCCTCATACAATATTTGTATTTATCGTGTAAATTAAAAAGCATGGAAAAGGTCACACATAAATCTTAATCATCTGCCAAATTGAATTTTCTCATACAATATTTGTATTTATCGTCTAAATTAAAAAGCATGGAAAAGGTCACACATAAATCTTAATCATCTGCCAAATTAAATTTTCTCATACAATATTTGTATTTATCATGTAAATTAAAAAGAATCAAAAAGGTCACACATAAATCTTAATCATCTGCCAAATTAAATTTTCTCATACAATATTTGTATTTATCGTGTAAATCAAAAAGAATGGAAAAGGTCACACATAAATCTTAATCATCTGCCAAATTGAATTTTCTCATACAATATTTGTATTTATCGTGTAAATTAAAAAGCATGGAATAGGTCACACATAAATCTTAATCATCTGCCAAATTGAATTTTCTCATACAATATTTGTATTTATCGTGTAAATTAAATAGCATGGAAAAGGTCACACATAAATCTTAATCATCTGCCAAATTAAATTTTCTCATACAATATTTGTATTTATCGTGTAAATTATAAAGGATGGAATAGGTCACACATAAATCTTAATCATCTGCCAAATTGAATTTCTCATACAATATTTGTATTTATCGTGTAAATTAAAAAGCATGGAAAAGGTCACACATAAATCTTAATCATCTGCCAAATTAAATTTTCTCATACAATATTTGTATTTATCGTGTAAATTATAAAGGATGGAATAGGTCACACATAAATCTTAATCATCTGCCAAATTAAATTTTCTCATACAATATTTGTATTTATCGTGTAAATTAAAAAGTATCAAAAAGGTCACACATAAATCTTAATCATCTGCCAAATTGAATTTTCTCATACAATATTTGTATTTATCGTGTAAATTAAAAAGCATGGAAAGGGTCACACATAAATCTTAATCATCTACCAAATTGAATTTTCTCATACAATATTTGTATTTATCGTGTAAATTAAAAAGCATGGAAAAGGTCACACATAAATCTTAATCATCTGCCAAATTAAATTTTCTCATACAATATTTGTATTTATCATGTAAATTAAAAAGAATGGAAAAGGTCACACATAAATCTTAATCATATGCCAAATTAAATTTTCTCATACAATATTTGTATTTATCGTGTAAATTAAAAGAATCAAAAAGGTCACACATAAATCTTAATCATCTGCCAAATTAAATTTTCTCATGCAATATTTGTATTTATCGTGTAAATTATAAAAAATAAAAAGGTCACACATAAATCTTAATCATCTGTCAAATTAAATTTTCTCATACAATATTTGTATTTATCGTGTAAATTATAAAAAATCAACAGGTCACACATCAATCTTAATCATCTGCCAAATTAAATTTTCTCATAAAATATTTGTATTTATCGTGTAAACTGAAAAAAATCAAAAGGTCACACATAAATCTTAATCATCTGTCAAATTACATTTCCTCATACAGTATTTGTATTTATCGTGTAAATTAAAAAGAATGGAAAAGGTCACACATAAATCTTAATCATCTGCCAAATTAAATTTTCTCATTCAATATTTGTATTTATCGTGTAAATTAAAAAGGATGGAAAGGTCACAAACAAATCTTAATCATCTGCCAAATTAAATTTTCTCATACAATATTTGTATTTATCGTGTAAATTAAAAAGAATCAAAAAGGTCACACATCAATCTTAATCATCTGCCAAATTTAATTTTCTCATACAATATTTGTATTTATCGTGTATATTAAAAAGAATCAAAAGGTCACACATAAATCTTAATCATCTGCCAAATTAAATTTTCTCATACAATATTTGTATTTATCGTGTAAATTAAAAAGAATCAAAAAGGTCACACATAAATCTTAATCATATGTCAAATTAAATTTTCTCATACAATATTTGTATTTATCGTGTAAATTAAAAAGAATGGAAAAGGTCACACATAAATCTTAATCATCTGCCAAATTAAATTTTCTCATACAATATTTGTATTTATCGTGTATATTAAAAAGAATCAAAAGGTCACACATAAATCTTAATCATCTGCCAAATTAAATTTTCTCATACAATATTTGTATTTATCGTGTAAATTAAAAAGGATGGAAAAGGTCACACATAAATCTTAATCATCTGCCAAATTACATTTTCTCATACAATATTTGTATTTATCGTGTAAATTAAAAATGATTGAAAAGGTCACACATAAATCTTAATCATCTGCCAAATTAAATTTTCTCATACAATATTTGTATTTATCGTGTAAATTAAAAAGGATGGAAAAGGTCACACATAAATCTTAATCATCTGCCAAATTACATTTTCTCATACAATATTTGTATTTATCGTGTAAATTAAAAAGGATGGAAAAGGTCACACATAAATCTTAATCATCTGCCAAATTTAATTTTCTCATACAATATTTGTATTTGTCGTGTATATTAAAAAGAATCAAAAGGTCACACATAAATCTTAATCATCTGCCAAATTAAACTTTCTCATACAATATTTGTATTTATCGTGTAAATTAAAAAGAATCAAAAAGGTCACACATAAATCTTAATCATATGTCAAATTAAATTTTCTCATACAATATTTGTATTTATCGTGTAAATTAAAAAGAATGGAAAAGGTCACACATAAATCTTAATCATCTGCCAAATTAAATTTTCTCATACAATATTTGTATTTATCGTGTATATTAAAAAGAATCAAAAGGTCACACATAAATCTTAATCATCTGCCAAATTAAATTTTCTCATACAATATTTGTATTTATCGTGTAAATTGAAAAGGATGGAAAAGGTCACACATAAATCTTAATCATCTGCCAAATTACATTTTCTCATACAATATTTGTATTTATCGTGTAAATTAAAAAGGATGGAAAAGGTCACACATCAATCTTAATCATCTGCCAAATTTAATTTTCTCATACAATATTTGTATTTATCGTGTAAATCAAAAAAATCAAAAGGTCACACATAAATCTTAATCATCTGCCAAATTAAATTTTCTCACCATTTTTGTATTTATCGTGTAAATTAAAAAGAATCAAAAAGGTCACACATAATTCTTAATCATCTACCAAATTAAATTTTCTCATAAAATTTTTGTATTTATCGTTTAAATTAAAATGGATGGAAAAGGTCACACATAAATCTTAAACACCTGTCAAATTAAATTTTCTCTTACAATATTTGTATTTATCGTGTAAATTAAAAAAATCAAAAGGTCACACATAAATCTTAATCATATGTCAAATTAAATTTTCTCATACAATATTTGTATTTATCGTGTATATTAAAAAGAATGGAAAAGGTCACACATAAATCTTAATCATCTGCCAAATTACATTTTCTCATACAATATTTGTATTTATCGTGTAAATTAAAAAGAATGGAAAAGGTCACACATAAATCTTAATCATCTGCCAAATTAAATTTTCTCACCATTTTTGTATTTATCGTGTAAATTAAAAAGAATCAAAAAGGTCACACATAATTCTTAATCATCTACCAAATTAAATTTTCTCATACAATATTTGTATTTATCGTTTAAATTAAAATGGATGGAAAAGGTCACACATAAATCTTAAACACCTGTCAAATTAAATTTTATCATACAATATTTGTATTTATCGTGTAAATTAAAAAAATCAAAAGGTCACACATAAATCTTAATCATCTGCCAAATTAAATTTTCTCACCATTTTTGTATTTATCGTGTAAATTAAAAAGAATCAAAAAGGTCACACATCAATCTTAATCATCTGCCAAATTTAATTTTCTCATTCAATATTTGTATTTATCGTGTAAATTAAAAAGGATGGAAAAGTTCACAAACAAATCTTAATCATCTGCCAAATAAAATTTTCTCATAAAATATTTGTATTTATCGTGTAGATTAAAAAGAATCAAAAAGGTCACACATCAAGCTTAATCATCTGTCAAATTAAATTTTCTCATAAAATATTTGTATTTATCGTGTAAATTAAAAAGAATGGAAAAGGTCACACATAAATCTTAATCATCTGCCAAATTAAATTTTCTCATACAATATTTGTATTTATCGTGTAAATTAAAAAGATGGAAAAGGTCACAAACAAATCTTAATCATCTGCCAAATTAAATTTTCTCATACAATATTTGTATTTATCGTGTAAATTAAAAAGGATGGAAAAGGTCACACATAAATCTTAATAATCTGCCAAATTAAATTTTCTCATACAATATTTGTATTTATCGTTTAAATTAAAATGAATGGAAAAGGTCACAAACAAATCTTAATCATCTGCCAAATTAAATTTTCTCATACAATATTTGTATTTATCGTGTAAATTAAAAAGGATGGAAAAGGTCACACATAAATCTTAATCATCTGCCAAATTAAATTTTCTCATTCAATATTTGTATTTATCGTATAAATTAAAAAGGATGGAAAAGGTCACAAACAAATCTTAATAATCTGCCAAATTAAATTTTCTCATACAATATTTGTATTTATCGTGTAAATTAAAATGAATGGAAAAGGTCACAAACAAATCTTAATCATCTGTCAAATTATATTTTCTCATACAATATTTGTATTTATCGTGTAAATTAAAAAGGATGGAAAAGGTCACACATAAATCTTAATCATCTGCCAAATTAAATTTTCTCATTCAATATTTGTATTTATCGTATAAATTAAAAAGGATGGAAAAGGTCACAAACAAATCTTAAGCATTTGCCAAATTAAATTTTCTCATACAATATTTGTATTTATCGTGTAAATTAAAAAGAATCAAAAAGGACACACACAAATCTTAATCATCTGTCAAATTACATTTTCTCATACAATATTTGTATTTATCGTGTAAATTAAAAAGAATCAAAAGGTCACACATAAATCTTAATCATCTGCCAAATTAAATTTTCTCATACAATATTTGTATTTATCGTGTAAATTAAAAAGTATCAAAAAGGTCACACATAAATCTTAATCATCTGCCAAATTAAATTTTCTCATACAATATTTGTATTAATCGTGTAAATTAAAAAGAATCAAAAAAGTCAAACATCAATCTTAATCATCTGCCAAATTAAATTTTCTCATACAATATTTGTATTTATCGTGTAAATTAAAAAGAATGGAAAAGGTCACACATAAATCTTAATCATCTGCCAAATTAAATTTTCTCATACAATATTTGTATTTATCGTGTAAATTAAAAAGAATCAAAAGGTCACACATAAATCTTAATCATCTGTCAAATTATATTTTCTCATACAATATTTGTATTTATCGTGTAAATTAAAAAGGATGGAAAAGGTCACACATAAATCTTAATCATCTGCCAAATTAAATTTTCTCATTCAATATTTGTATTTATCGTATAAATTAAAAAGGATGGAAAAGGTCACAAACAAATCTTAAGCATTTGCCAAATTAAATTTTCTCATACAATATTTGTATTTATCGTGTAAATTAAAAAGAATCAAAAAGGACACACACAAATCTTAATCATCTGTCAAATTACATTTTCTCATACAATATTTGTATTTATCGTGTAAATTAAAAAGAATCAAAAGGTCACACATAAATCTTAATCATATGCCAAATTAAATTTTCTCATACAATATTTGTATTTATCGTGTAAATTAAAAAGTATCAAAAAGGTCACACATAAATCTTAATCATCTGCCAAATTAAATTTTCTCATACAATATTTGTATTAATCGT
This sequence comes from Uropetala carovei, assembly GCA_036926305.1. Taxonomy (NCBI): domain Eukaryota; kingdom Metazoa; phylum Arthropoda; class Insecta; order Odonata; family Petaluridae; genus Uropetala; species Uropetala carovei. The sequence goes on from JAXCHB010000188.1 coordinate 4,397,051, forward strand.
GTAAATTAAAAAGAATCAAAAAAGTCAAACATCAATCTTAATCATCTGCCAAATTAAATTTTCTCATACAATATTTGTATTTATCGTGTAAATTAAAAAGAATGGAAAAGGTCACACATAAATCTTAATCATCTGCCAAATTAAATTTTCTCATACAATATTTGTATTTATCGTGTAAATTAAAAAGAATCAAAAGGTCACACATAAATCTTAATCATCTGCCAAATTAAATTTTCTCATACAATATTTGTATTTATCGTGTAAATTAAAAAGTATCAAAAAGGTCACACATAAATCTTAATCATCTGCCAAATTAAATTTTCTCATACAATATTTGTATTAATCGTGTAAATTAAAAAGAATCAAAAAAGTCAAACATCAATCTTAATCATCTGCCAAATTAAATTTTCTCATACAATATTTGTATTTATCGTGTAAATTAAAAAGAATGGAAAAGGTCACACATAAATCTTAATCATCTGCCAAATTAAATTTTCTCATACAATATTTGTATTTATCGTGTAAATTAAAAAGAATCAAAAAGGTCACACACAAATCTTAATCATCTGCCAAATTAAATTTTCTTATACAATATTTGTATTTATCGTGCAAATTAAAAAGAATAGAAAAGGTCACACATAAATAAATTTATTAACTACAAGCTTGGGCAGAGGCAGGAATTTTTTATCTAGCCTCAAAGTGTCCAACTGTCTGAAGCCGAGCCTGATTGTAAATACTGCATGGTGTAAATAATTAGCTAAGTAGTGTACTAAGCTTTATTTCCCCCTGAGAGCTGACAATATATTATTTATAAAAATTAATTTATAACCTTTATTTTTATTCTAAATATGATCACTCAACTTGCTTTAATTTTATTTAAAAATTCGTTGATGTTCCCCTGGATATGCGTGATATTTATGTAGCCAACTGTTTGAAATATAACTAAACCTACCCAAATGAATTACCATCTTTGATTGCATAAAGAAATTGAAAGGGTAAAAATGCAATTTCAATAAGTTGAACCTATAATAGAGGAAAAAAGAAGCAAGACAAAAAAAGAGAAGAAAAATGTTTTGAATTAGGAAAAGGAAATCATCATTTTTTCATGTAATTGAATAAAGTAGTAATTAATGTAAATTTTTATCAGTTAAAAGCACATTTTTTTAAAGCTAGAAACCAGAATGAGACTGTTCCATCTTTTGATCACTCTGAACTGAATCCGGAACAAAACCAGTTGCAAAATTTAAGGTTGGAACTGAACTGGACCTTCCCAGCTCTGGTGAAAATATATTCAAAATATTTGACCTAATTACTGTCTGATGTATGCATTTATTTCATAGATACTGTTAAATCTATTAAAAATGATTTTAGCTCTAGCAAACGTTTTAATATAGTAAAAGTTGAGCTCCATCTGGTTTCAAAGTCCAGCATTATTTTTTTCAATTTTTTCTCTTTTGACGGAAATAAAAATTGAGTGTTGTAACTTCTTCACAATTGCTTGAGCTTTAGCCAATGAATATTTTATTTCAAAATTAACTTGTTTAGGCTCAACTTTGTGAAATAATTCAATAAAAGATGAAACTGGTGGTAAAAGTTATTTTCTGTGGAAAATAGTTTTTTTCTTTAATTCATTATTTTATTTATCACATTTTAAAACATCATTAACCACCTACTGCAGCGAATGTGCAGTACTACGAACACATACCATGAGACCCTGACTCTGCATATCACCAAAAATTTTCCTCGCATTCATCAGTAGCTGTCATTTTGTATTCTTACCCTTATTAGTGTCACTGGGTTTGGCTATTTGTTCGTTGGCAAGTAATTTTTAAAGATTTTAGCATGTTGCTGCTGTTATCAGTAGTACTAGCTGAACCCGCACAATATTTGCGCGTTTTTTATTCAATTAATTTATCAAAAATTAAGATGTGTGTAAAAAACGTTAATCTCAATAATTCACATTTAACTATACTAATGTGTTTTCCAGGTATTGGTAAGGTTTGCGTGTTCGAATCTCTGTGAGGGCACGGCTGTGTGTGCGTATTGACAATTTATTATGCGAAGTCAGTCTGAAATCTGCATTTTAAATTTCATGTTAGAGAGGAAATTAATGCTACGCAGTAACTGATTGATTCCATTTCCCATAAAATAACATGTAAAAATGGAATTCTCGACCTGCAGGCTTTCATTCCTTTTGAGATAAAAATAATAAAGGGTACTTACATATTAACGGGGAGCCCAACTTAATACGTAAGTACCGATTGGTTTCTACCAAGATACCTGTAGACTACAGAGGAATTATATCTCACTTGACTGTTGCACCACAAATGGAGAGGATATTGGCGAGCCTTCGGCTCACTTTGTTTTTATTTTAGTTGCCATCTCCGGGCGCTACCGTGCCCTTCGCTTCACTGGAACCAAACTATCCCTCCCTGTTGATACCATTTTAGGAATTGCTATATATTGGCTACCAGAAATTAAAATGTGATTGTTTTTCTCAATTGTTATCTATAACAAATCATTTAAATGTTAATTAGTTTCTGTTGATGTTGTTATGAAAAATTAAAAGTTTAATTGGTATTTGTTCCGTATTTATATTTTTAAGTTGGGCTCCCCGTTAATATGTATGTACCTCAATTCCTTCTGCTAGAAGTTTCTTTCCGCTGTCCGGTTTAAACCCTTGAAATTGGTGGAAAAATAGAGCATACCTTTCTAGCTCTGTTTAAGAGCTTGTGTGTTAAATCTTCTATCTCCATTCCACATCCATTCGGGAGAATAACCTATAAGTCAGTCAGAAATCTGCATTTTAAGTCATATATGAGAGGGGATATTAATGCTACACAGTAATTGATCACGAACATTTATGTTTATAATTTTCTTTGTTTCTTATTATTGAATAACGTCCTTTCTTTTTTATTTAACAATCAATGCAACCATTTATTTAGATTAGATACGAAGAGAAGATAACCGTGCAACTTTCAATATGTTTAAAAAAATATCTTCCGTCCCTATTCTCATCTAATTTTAAATTTATGTGTGAGCGTATTTGTGTTAATAAGCATTACAGTTGTATAATATAATAATGTTACTTACAAAAAGGTAAGATTCCAGCATTCAAACGATGAAATGAAGATTCAGTTGCTTCGATGAAATCGTTAGAAACGTTTCCCATATGCAGTCAACAGAATAATTATCCGTAAATATTTATGTTGCTATGTATAAATGTTGACATTGCTACAGCAATAAACAAAGTGCGAAGCGAATAATACTATTCTTTCACCTATTTGAAGGTTTAATTGGCATTAATTGAATCGGAGGCAACAGTGACGGCCGCCTTGCCAACACCCGGAAAGAGTACAAAATATCCGCTAAATTTCGAAAACAATTGCGTACTTCTGAAAATCTCGACCGTTTAACTTGTAAACATCACAAGAATAAGATAGTATAGAGTTTTAGCCATCGAATTAAGCAAAACAAAGAAAATCGGTCCATATTTACATGTTTTAACGAATGAAGGAAAAAACCTTGCACTCTGAATATCAAAAATCCCGTGTAAACTTATGAGAACATATAATTGTCTCCTGGATTCGAACCCGGGACTTTATGAAAATAGTTTTCTACGACCTCCTAGCTCGTAGAAACAAAACGCAGTTTACCGCATATCTCTACGACGAACGGCTTTCGAGATAGAGGGGGGGGGTGGACGGACGGACACTTCCAAAATTATATATAGGATATCTGTTTTAAATTTATTTGATATTGTTAAAGTTAATTGTTTCAGGTGTCACTTTGTGGAATTTCTTCATATTGTTGAAATAAAAAGACGTGCTTGGTAATTTCATATAAACATTTATTTTTATATGACTTAGGTTTTTGTCATCATCATGTTGCACAGCAATGATACCAAAGTCATATAAAAATAAATGTTTATGTGGAATTACCAAGTAAGTCCTTTTATTACTACACTATTTGATATTCTTTTAAGAAATTTGTAATTGCATTTCACAAATTACAACTTGATGACTGATCATGCTGTGAGAGATTTTAGCAAATTTTATTTTATAGTAGCACATATATTTTAGCTCTTGTCTATCTGTGCAATAGATTAAATTAAAATAGCAAGTAAACTGTAAGAGTTAGAAGGCTGAGATTTGCAGGGTGTATGTGATCAATGATGCCATTTATTCAGCTGCCAAAAGATATAAAGGTATTGTTGGAGAAATTGGTGGGCAGCAGGGGATGCCATGAAAATATTCAGATTAAGATTCTGGTCAAATAGATATACAGTAAACTCCCAGTTATCCAGAATGCCTGGGGAATTGGCCTTTCCGGTTAAGTGAATATTCCGTTGCTTGAGAGTTTTATTGGATATGCTTTGATAAAGCATTTGGATACCAAAATAAGGAAAGGATGCAGAGTTGCACATTCATCTTGGAATTTCTAACCTGTAGACTAGGTATTTTACTCACAATTGTTCTTAAATAGTTCCTTGACATTCAATCAAGTAATGTAACTCAAATATACAAGTATTCAACACATTTAATTGCAATATTTTAATATTTAATAACTGCATTACATCCTATAGAATATCTCATATGCCTATCGCTATTAACTTCTCTTTGGTTCTAATAACAACGAGAGGTAAGGGTTAACTTTGACCAACCTTTAGGATTTTACAATAAAAATATTGTTTCCTTATCTGAGAAAAGGAGAGAAATTATCCACACCAACACAATGCATTAGCAGAAATTCTTGAGGCAAATTAATATTAAACAAAAGAGAAGCGAATAGTGACATGCAATCATGACACCATTACATACAGTGCAGTTAGTAAATATTAAAATAATGTAATTAAACATGTTGGATAGATATATATTTCTTAACTAATGTTTCAAAAAAGTCACAAAATTTATTGGCAGCTTCTTGGTTGGCTGATATTTTATCACCCGAAACATCTAGATGTCTGATCTTAAAACATGTTAGCCATCCATGTGAAAATGCACACGGTTCACTAATCTCCATTTGTTCATAAATATCTTTGGCCTTTTCAATTAACATTGGTCCAGAAATAGGGGCCCCCTCGGTATGGTTTATAGAAAACCATTCATACACAGCAATATCCAATTGCTCAAGTTTCGGCTTATGAAGAGTGCGCCGATATTCAACTCCAATAGGTGTCTCAGAAGACGTAATGAATTTCATTAACTGTGATTTCTGTGCCTTAATGTCATAAATAGTTGAAGAACCGACATTGAACTCTTTCATTAAAACATTGCAGTTCTCACTTTTCTCTAAATGTTTTATTATATCAAGTTTCTGGGTTGAGATTAGCACAACCCGTTTCCGTTTATTACCTTTAGCACATATTGGAGTTTTAGGAGGCATTGAAAAAGTGTGTGCGAAATATTTTATTTAACACAAACACCGAGTTCAAGAAGCATACACAATTGTGTATTGTGACTGCTGAAAATGCAAATTTTAGCAGTAAAATTTCGAATTAGATGTAAACAAAAAATTGCCAAAAACGCCAATTTTATTGGTAACATTTTGAACTAGATGTAATTAAAAATTGAGAGGCAGGAGCAGGGCCAGCTCAAGACATTTTGGTGCCCTAAGCAGATTTCAATTATGGCACTCCATCGATACATAAATTTTGCATTAAAATTCAATAGTTTAGTAGTTTTATAGGATATAATTATTTCGATGTTTTGTGTATTTTTATGATTAAACAGTTGAATAAAAAAACAAGGCTCTATTCACTGTAAGATAAATTTGAAATGTCACAAAGGAATTATAAATTGTGTGATACTTATTTCAGTGAAAATGAGATTGATTGGAACTATTGCAGGTGCAGTAAGTTTCATAAAGAAGGCATCAAAATATGCAACATTGACACATTGCCGTATTCATAGACAAGCAAGTGTTGCCAAACTCATGAATAAAGGCAGTGACACACTTATCTAAAGCTAATGGTACAAATTGCTCTTGAAGTGAAATAGAAAGGATGAAATTGATTCTTGATTGCAAAATGCACTTGGGAGTCTACGAATACTGCAGATGAAGGATGCAGGAAAAAGAAGACGAGACGAAATGAATGGTATCAAATGTTATCTTGGAAGTGATCTTCAAAAAATGTTCTGAACAAAATGATTAAAAAACATGCTTTGGAATGAAAAGTGGGCTTTATCGTGAACTAGCTGGGGTGCCTGGCATTGCCCGGGTAAATTTATCATTTGACTTTACTCCTTTCACTTGCAGCTTTGGCTTGTGATTGGCTCGCTTCGCTCACAGCTGTTATAATACCTGTGGTGCAATGAATTCAACAAATTAAGCAAAAACATGCAGTAGCAAGTTTAGCTTTATTTGCCTCATAAAGAATCAATCATTTTCATCTCTTCTGCAATCCTACCATTCCTAATGGGAGATAATTCCTGCCTATCCAGCCTGCCAATCATATCATTCCTATCTATCCTACTGAGGAGCTTTTGGTTAGACAACATTGAGGGTTTTGCCAGTTGGTGCTAAGATAAATAGGTTTTTGGCTGTTTGAACTCGGGAGCATGCAACATAGAGCTGGTCATGTGAGAAGCAAGGGGTCTACGAAAAATATGCCGCACTTTCTCGTTATCCAAATATAAATTCGCATATCTCAAGAACAAAGTAAGATATCGGAATGAATCCTTTAGGTGCTGTCGATTTAATCCTTCGTCAACATTTCATAGGAGACACATTGAGTGTATCTCTAATAGAACATAAATTCGATAGAGACTCATTTTTCCATTACACCGGCGTAAATTTTCTCATCGGGTAAGGATACATAATTTTTTATTTCACAAACGGCTGAAGTTATTCACATCCTGTTAAGTTCTTCAGCGAGTGGAGATATGGCGCAATATGCAGTAATTTTCTCAACAATGTGAATACAGCCATGTCTTCGTTACCGTCATTGACATTTTAAGAAAAAATCGTAAATGCGCGCGGCGAATTTTCGGAAATTTAGGAATTTTTCTAGTCGAACTCGGGACACCGAGGTGAAAAGTCTCGGTGTTTTTACAGTGTACTCTATACTTTACACTATTGCAAAAAATTTCAGCTCTCTATTCCATATGGTATACTCGGTATGGTGGTTTAAATGTTTTTGCGTGTAATTAAACGAGGAATATTCCGGACGGTCTGGATCTAAACATGCAAACAAACACACAGACTTTGAGCTTTATTTAGTAAAGATAAATGAAACTCCAACTTTATGACTGATTATGAACTTCAAGAGCAAGATGAACATCATCTATTACTTGTAATCATTACAACAAGTTAAGGACAATTTTCATTAACAGGAGCAACTTACATATTTGTTACCAATTGAAAATTTAAAACGACCTTCAGGATGATTTCTTAAAAGGAAATAAAATGGCCCAATAATACAGTTAATTACCTCAAAGAGAAAACACTCTACACTGAACTACTTAGCAAAGGTTGGTTCAAGATAGAGTATATAGCAACAAACTTATTTGAATGAAACTAAAAAATAATTTAACCATAGAACGTGAAATTATATATATATATATTTAGGGTAACTAGGTGTTGAAGGAAACCCAGCGAACACTTACCGGAAGTAGAGCCGCTGGGGTGTTGGAGAGACACATTTGTTGTCTCTCTCTTGTGCTGACGAAGAGATCATCCCGAAAGCTCTAACCTCTACAAATGTGTCTCTCCAACACCCCAGTGGCTCTACTTCCGGTAAGGGTTCACTGGGTTTCCTTCAACACCTAGTTGCCCTAAATATCCTTACCTTTCCCCTTCCGTAGTATTTATATATATATATATATATATATATATATATATGTATATATATATGTATATATATATGTATATATATATATACACACACACACACACCATATTTACCCGAAAGGAAGACGACCTCGAATTTAAGACGACCCCTGCAAAAACCAAGATCTATTTACGAAAAACTTTTAAATAATAACACACTAAAAGCTTGAATAAAAAATCGGTACAACATACACTACAAACTTTCTCATATAATAATGTGTCGTTTAGTTTAGAAAATCGTATCAGCTAGTTTTTAGAAAATCCAATTTTTGTTAAAATTGCCCAAGAATAAACTAGCCTTATATTAATTCATTGAGAAAAATGAAATATGTAATATTATTGCAGAAGTATACTCAAGTAATTGTACGAAATTTGACCAAAATAGTTCAAGCCGTTTTTGAGAAAATCAAATTATTCTTAAAGTTGCATAGAATAAACTAGCCTTATATTCATTTTTTGAGAAATATGAACTATATAGTATTACTGAAGACGTAAACCCAAATAACAGAATGAAATTCTTGTTAAAAATGCATAGAAGAAACTTTCCGTAATTATTGAGCAATATCAACCATTTCTTCTTAGACTCTGCTCACAATCAGTATGATAAAATGCCTAAGTACGAGATTTCATTCATTTTCGCTGTACCGTTTGTGCTCTAGACAGCATTGGGAAAACCACCTTTTCAGATTCAGCGACACCTAAAACGTATATTTCCGTAAAAATCTCGAGGTCGAATTTTTTCGCGATAACAATACCTTCTCAATACTTGGTATGAGAAAGTAAAAAGGCATTGGCTTTGATATCTAACAATTATTCCTTTAGGTACCAGTTCCCTAAGCATTGTTTTGCGTTTTAAAATAACATACAGCGGCAACTTCGTGCCATCCGCTAACGCAACCAGCATTACCGTAACGCGTAATTTTTCATTCCCGGAAGTTTTTATACTGACACTATATCTTTGGGGTAACGTATTTTAAACTTAAAAATAATGACTAGTCTTCCTTCACATTAAAACTTAGCGAAATGAGTACTAATGGAGTGCTTTCATAAATGTTATACTCTTTAAAATTCAGGTGTACTTTCGTCACGCCTTGGTCCATGGGCTGAAGAAGTTATGTTGTGTTGGGAGGAAGAAACATAACCTCAATGTTTGGATGAGCGAATTGGAGTGTCTCAGGATGACCGGGTGCATTGTCGATGAGGAGTAACGCCTTAAATTGTAGTTGTTTTCTCGAAAAATATCGCTCAACCTCGGGGACAAAACATTTGTTGAACCAGTCTGTGAATAAGGCTGCAGTAACCCATGCCTTGCGGTTAGACCTCCAAAAGACAGGGAGATGGTCCTTATTCTTGCCCTTTAGCGCATGAGGGTTAAGCGACCTGTAAACAAGCATAGGCTTGATGAAGCAATCTCCAGAAGCGTTGCTGCAAAGGAGAAGAGTCAATCTGCCCTTGGCTACTTTGAATCCGGAAGCAGCTTTCTCATCCTTCGAAATAAAAGTTCTAGAAGGCATCCGCTTCCAAAACAAACCAGATTCGTCTGCATTAAAAACCTGCTCTGGTAAATAACCATTCTCCTGGATCACATTTTTCAATTGTTCAGGAAACATTGCTGCGGCGTCATGATCTGCTGAGGCAGATTCTCCCACGAGTTTTATGTTATGCAGGTTATACCTCTTTTTAAAGTTTTCGAACCAGCCCTTACTGGCCTTAAATTGAATGTATTTTGCACTTGCATTCCCTCCTGTTTCTTTTTCCCAAGTTTCGGTAAAATGCTTGTGTAAATGCCTGGCCTTTTCACAAATCATTGCAGTGCTTAAGGGCACATTTTTCTGGGCCTGATCTTCTATCCATATATTAAGGGCCTTTTACGTCTTCTCTACATTATGGTCACGAGGCATGTAAGACACTTTAGAACTAATTGATGTTCCACATGCAACACTTGCCCTTATAATAGCATCAATCTTCTTGATTGTTCGAATGGTCGATTCATTCACCCCTAAAACCCGCGCCACCGTTGCTGCACTCTCTCCAAGTGCAAATCTATTAAGCACTTCTATTTTCTTCTCCAATGTCATAACGTTCCTTGCTCTTTTTACACATTCACTTATAGCACTTTTTGAACATTTAGTGGCCATATTAATGGGTAAAATAAATATTTATTTATAACACGGTAATCTTCAAATTGTTACGAAAACAAGTCAAAAATACTTTAGGGGAAAATTAAAGTCAAAAAACACAAAGTTCTCCAGAGAAATAGCCAAATGTCCACTGAGCAACACAGTTCGATTGGTACTGACGAGTGCGTCATTGAGAGGGTGAAGTGTAAGCAGATATACTACACTGTATGTTGAAGTGGAGTATTTCATCTTTCTGTTATCGTTACATTGTATTTTAGAAGACAGTGAGAAATACAAATTGAAACAGATCGCAAGCGAATTCAAAATGGACATTTTTCAACATGACCAGGCACCTTTATACATAATGGCAAACTGAAATGGAAGAAGCCATCATTATAGATAGCGTTTGTATGTAAAAAGTCTCTGAATAAGTATAATCAACCAGAAATTCAGAGTAGGGATCAAATGTGAGGTCAGTATGCAGAGATGAACCGAAACCGAAAACTCAGCACCAAAACTTCTCTGGCTCTGCCATGTCTGATGACGTGAAAAACTATGTATATACATGTAGTAAGATTGCAAAACTACTAAATTACTTGTGTTCTTAGTTAAAATACGTAAAGATTACATAAGTCAGACTTAAGAAAAACAATATCGGAAAAAATAAAAATATGCACCTCAAACCTCGTATACTGGAGACCTCATACCGCGTTTGGTAAAACTGTATACATTTCACAAAACGAATATACTCAAAACCACGGTTGGCGAGGGATTACTGTATACACACACACACACACACACACACACACACATATATATACACACACACAGGCAACTCCCGAGATTCGACCAACTCGAGAATTCGACCTGTCGAATTGACCCAGCCGATTGATTGGTTGAATTAGAAACTAGTTTATGTGAAGTAATTTTCAGCCCGCCTGACCATGAGGTTTAGTTTCAGTCTAGACATCATTATTTCTACTGTAATTGTTTGAATTTTTGCTGATTCGACATTCGACTTTGAGATTCAACCACGTTTTCGGGAACACATCCCTGTCGAATCTCGCAAGTCGCCTGTATATATATCATCATCATAGGTAGTCTGTCCATTGACAGGTCCGTGATTATTCATGGTTAAACTTGGTTTTCCATATACTCCTATTTTCCGCAGTTTTCTTCATGTCTGGATAGCTCTCTTTCCCTTTCAAGTCGTCTACCAGCTGAAACCTTTTCTTACCTCTTTCTCTTTTTCCATCCAGTTTTCCTTCTAGCACTTCTTTAATCATGCACTCTCTCCTCAGGTAGCGCCCAATCCAGTTCGCCTTCCTCTTTCTGATAGTCTGTATAATCGTTCGCTTCTCTCCTATTCTTCGTAGTACTTCCTCATTTTTCATCCTATCTGTCCATTTTATCTTCAGCATTCTTTTCCAGGTCAACATTTCAAAGCTTTCCAAGTATTTAATATCATTTTTCCTTAGCGTCCATGTTTCTTCTCCGTACAAAGCTATACTTCATACATAGCATTTTATCAACCTTTTGTGGATTTCCTGCTTTATATTTCCCGTTAGCGGGAGTTTCTTTCTTCTGAAAGTGTCTCTTGCTTTTGTTATTCTAGTCCTGATTTCATCAGTACATTTTGCTTCTCTCGTTATGATGCTTCCAAGATATTTATAATCTGAAACTTGTTCTAATGGCTTTCCTCCAATACTTATGTTCAAATTTTCTTCTTCTTTACATGATATTCGCATAACCTTGGATTTTTCTGTATTAATTTCTATACCGTATTTTCTACCTGTTATCACTAGTCTATTTATCATTTTCTGGAGTTTCTTTTCCTTTCTTGCTAGAAGTACTTGATCATCCGCGTATTTCACTGTTCTTATAATCCTTCCTCCGATTTTGAAACCTCCCGTGCCTTCTAATGCTTCCTGCATTAGTCTCTCTCCATATATATTGAATAGAATCGGCGATAGACAGCAGCCCTGTCTTATTCCTCTACCGATATGCACTCCGCTGGTGTCAGCATTCTCCAACCTGACCTTTACAACTTATTCACATATAGATTTCTGATGAGTCTCCTGTCTTTCCAGTCTACACCTATATCCTTTAATATCCTCATCAACAGTACCCAATTTACTCTATCAAAGGCCTTCTGCCAGTCGACGAAACATACGCAGCAATCTTGGCTGTACTCTATTGCCCTTTCTGATATGATTCTCACTACACCGATAGCATCTCTGGTTCCTCGTCCTTTTCTGAAGCCGAATTGATCTTCCCCTAGCATTTCTTCGGCCTTTTTCTCTAGTCTTTTATTAAGAATCCTCGTGATGACCTTCGAAGTGTGTGACAGTAGGGATATAGTTCTGTAGTCTTTACACTGCATTGCCTTTGGCTTCTTCTTTAGAGGTATCTCTCATATATATATATATATATATATATATATATATATATACCGTATTCACCTGAATCTAAGACGACCTTTTTTTCCAAATTTTCAGCTTAAATATCAAGAGTCGTCTTACATTCGAATACGAAGTATATTTAAGCATTTAATCAATGGTTTTTACAACAAATGGTATATTAGAGTAAACAATTCACAACAGCAAATTCAAGTACGTACATAAAGAAGTGAAATAAACAAATAGTAAGAACAATAAGAAAAACATGACGGGAATAATAATTATTTAGACTAATAATCATCATCGACGATCATAACACAGACGACGTACTTTCATCTTGCACGTAATGTCAACCGCAATGTCAAAACAAACGAGAGCGGAAATTATTGGGATTCCCCTTTTAAACGACGCACTGCGATTCACTAAGTGTGACAGTAATTTTGAGTTGTGCATTCTTGATTTAAATGCACAACCCTTAAGTTAAAATGACAGTTCATGTTGAAGTACGTGACACGAGTGCACAAAGGAATTAGACGGAGCAAAGATACAAATTTTAAGCTGATCGTGATAAATTACGCCGAAAAAACTAATAACTGTGATGCGAGTAGAAAGTTCGGTGTATCTGAGGCAAATGTGCGTCGATGGAAACTCTCAAAACAGGAACTAGAAAAAGCCAAAGCCACAAGGAAGTCGCTCAGTGGTCCAAAATTAGGCCGATTTCATGGCACTGAAGAAGAAGTAGTCAAGTTTGTGCGCACCATGAGGAAGAACGGTATGCCTGTTTCGACTGAAAGTATTATACTTAAAGCTAATGAAATTACTAGAGGACTTAATATATCATTGCAAGAATTCAAGGCCATCAGAAGTTGGTGCGTGAGAATGATGCGACGAAATAATTTTTCTTTACGGCGACGAACTTCGCTGTCAGAAATTGTCAGAAGACAATGTTGAAAAACTTCTCGCTTACCAGAAATACGTAATTGGACTTAGAAAAACCAATAATTACCTTTTGAGCCAAATAGGAAATGCCGATGAAACTCCGGTTTTCTTCTACATGCCATCTAATTATACTGTGAACGAAAAAGGTGCGAAGTCCGTCCTAATTAAAACCACAGGCAACGAAAAAATGCGAGTCACGGTAATGTTGGCGGTTTTAGCAGATGGGACTAAATTACCACCATATGTGATTCTAAAGCGGAAAACAATACCTAAGAAACATTTGCCAAGTGGAATAATAGGTGTCCAGAAAAGGGGTGGATGACTAAAGAACTAATGAGAGATTGGTTACATGTGGTGTGGAATAGACGGCCAGGAGCTTTACGGAAACAAAGAGGATGCATTCAAGGACACTTATCTCCTGAAATTAAAAACATAATGAGTGCGATGAATATTGATCTTATTGTAATACCTGGAGGAATGACATCGCAACTTCAAGTTTTAGACGTTGCTGTCAATAAGTGTTTTAAAAATAATTTAAAGGTTTTGTATTCTGAGTGGTTACAGAGTGGAACTCACACTTTAACACCAAAAGGAAATCTTAAGAAACCTGAAGTTGCAATGCTCTGCCAATGGATCAAGGCATCGTGGCAACAAATAAATGCAAAAGTAATAGTGAAAGGATTTAAGAAATGCTGCTTATCTAATGCCATGGATGGGAGTGAGGATGATGTTTTGTGGGAGACTGATGACGAAGTTGAGAGTGATAAAGATAGTGAGCACGAGGAAAATAGTGAAGGTTGCATAGACAGTGATGATGACTAACACAATAAAATGATTTTATGCAGCACTTGGATTGAAATGTTTTTTTGTTGTCCTGAAATGAGTATATTCTTTCAATGTATTTACTTTATTTTTAATGTTATCTTAAAATGAATGCTACCATTTAAGTTGTTTGAAAACCTGAATGGTTCTATTTGTGATATGATCTTATGATTTTAAAATGTTAAAAGACAATGACATTCAAGAAAAGTATAAGAGAAAATAAATATTTCACGAGATTTATAATTTTTGTGGTCATGAAGGTCAATTTGAGCTTTTTTCTCTTTTGGAATCATCAAAATGGGGGGTCGTCTTAGATTCAGGGTCGTCTTGGATTCGGGTGAATACGGTATATATATAATATATATATATATATATTATATATATATATATATATAATATATATATATATATATTATATATACACGCACACACACCCGCCCATGCCCACGCGCACGCACACACACACACACACATACAGGGCCATGCCCAGACATTTTGACGCCTGTGGCGAGATATAATATGGCACCCCTTGGCCTCGCTGGCCTTATGAATTTATTTTGATAGGTTTTAATTTTTGTCAAATTTTGGCGCCCCCTTCGAGAGGCGCCTGAGGTGGTTGCCTCGCCCATCGGCATGGCCCTGTATATATACACACACGCATATATCATTATACATTGACAGGCCTTACTTAGGATATAGAAGGATACAAATGTCCAGCCCAAACTAGAATAGTTGAATAGTTAGAGAGCTGAAATTTAATATGTAGGTGAATCGAAAAAAATAATTTGAGGAATAATTGCAAAATTGCAGCAATGTGTATTTTCTTGGCCGTTAAAAATTATAAACAATTTTACTAACATTTCATGGCATAGTTACTTCTAAATGTGCTATGAAGCTGACATTTTTTCTAATGGTAGAATTTGAAAAATAATGAAAACAGGATTATAGAATTTTGAAAATGTTTATTTGTTCGGCTGTAATAAATTCTTAAATGTTTACAAATTGACTAATGGTCATGTACATTCTTAAGATCCAGGAAGATGAAAGTATTAACTAGTTAGGAAAGAATGTTCTGGTGGTAAATAACATTGAAAATTTCATAAAAGTTTTATATTGTGGCTGTTAAAAAGTCATAAACTTTAAACACCTAGCTGTAGACGTGCTGAGAACCACTCCGCTCCGCTCCTTTAAAATGTAAACGACGATAACTGGCAGGGTATTCTCCGGGTCACGTGAAATTTTTCTGCAGCTTATACAAACATTCCTCACGCTGACAAACCAATTAAATAGTAGATATAACTTATACAGTTGTTGTTAAAAATAGTTTTCTGCAAGGCTGCATTGTAAAAACATCCCAAAAATAGTCTCTGACTAACTTACGTTCTGTTATAGATAGAAGAAGAGGGTCTCCTGTGAAATGTAGAAGAAGGATTCAGCTTTAATTATTTAAAAGATTCATTCCGATATCTTGCTTTGTTTTTGAGATACTAACTTAGATATTTGAAGATCGCCTAAATTGTTGATGTTTCGCGACTCTCTTTGCGCCTTTCAATGCTATTTGGAAGTTTCGTGTCAGTCTGTTTATTCTGCTATGCATTATCTTACTTTGATTAATAAATGTGCTTGCAGTATGCAAGCAACTTTTACTCGTATCCTATATCCTCCTCTGTAAGATCTGAGCTTATAGTATAGATAGGATATAGGAGGATACTAATGTCTGACCCAAACTACAATGGTTGGAGAGTTGAAATATGGTACATAGGTAGATTAGGTCACAATACCACCAAAATAAATAGAAAATTACAGTGTTTATTTTCTTGGCCGTTAAAAATTATAAACATTGAAACGAACATTTCACGGTTTAGGTATTTCTAAATATGTTACAGTGCTGAATTATTTTCTACGTGTAGAATTTACCAAAAAAAGAAAGCAGGAATATAGAAAATTGAAAATATTTATTCTTTGGCCGTAAAAAATTCTTCAATGTTAAACAAATTGACTAATGTTAATGTACTTTCTGAAGATCTAGGAAGCTGAAATTTTTATCAAACTTAGGGAATTATGTTCCAGTGGCAATTAACATTGAAAATTTCATGAAAGTTTATTATTGCGGCTGTTAAAATTCATAAAATTTAAACAATGAAATTTATATAAATGCACTTCTATAGGTGCTACATCGATGAAATTTTGCACAAATATGAGGTATTCGAAACGAATGTTGAAAACATGAAATTTTTATAATTATACATTTTAGGGGTTGTTTTTACCCCAACATTGTCCAAAAGTAAAAACACGTATTTCAGTGCAGATGTGCAAAATTTCGTATTTAACTATTATTTGTGCTCTTGTGCTGATGAAGGGATCATCCCGAAAGCTCCAATAACTTCTACAAATGTCTCTCTCCAACATCCCAGCTACTCTACTTCTGGTAAGTGTTCACTGGGTTTCCTTCAACACCTAGTTAACCTAAATATCCTCATTTATCTTTCCTCTTCCGTAGTATTTATATATATATACACACACACACACAAATAAATACGGTATCTATGGCAAAATAACATTTAACCTAAATATCCTCATTTATCTTTCCTCTTCCGTAGTATTTATATATATACACACACACACACACACACACAAGTAAATACGGTATCTATGGCAAAATAACATTTAACCTAAATATCCTCATTTATCTTTCCTCTTCCGTAGTATTTATATATACACACACACACACACACACAAGTAAATACGGTATCTATGGCAAAATAACATTTTAACAGTAAATAGGGGGAAATAATTTCAGTAAATCATGGCGATCAAGGCAGGAAGGAGAAAATTGAGTAAAGGCAATCAAAATGTAAAAAATTATCTTAAATTATCAAGGAAAAGAATAAATCTTGAGGAAAAACTTAAAGTGATTCATTGTTTTGAACAAGGTGAGCATCAGAGCAATATTGCACCTAAGTTTAACTTCACAACTTCTACAATTCATACAATTTTGTTAAATAAAGACAAAATAAAAAGTTCCATTGAAAGTGCACTTTTTAAAATTTTTGCCGTGGGTAGCCTAATCTGCTATGAAACGATAAACACTGCTTCGCATCAAAATTCATGAATTCTAGAACCAATTTGACGGCAGCAGTTACATTGTATGTGTGAGTGAGTCCAATTGTCAGCTGACCAATACATGTTGGTATGTGTTAGGGAATAGTTTTCACAGTCACATTGTATAACTTGTATACAGTGGCGTGTTTAGATTCGTAGCGATTGCATGTGTTTGTCATTAGTGTGATATTGCTCAAGTTCATATTGGAATGTCTTCAAAAAAAGCTGAAAACCCCTCCAGTAATATTATGAAGCGTAAACATAAATCTCTTTCTATTGAACAAAAAGTAGATTTATTAAGAAAACTTGAAAAAGGTGCTTCAGTTAAGAGACTTTGTGAAGAATATAGCGTAGGCAGTTCTACTGTATATGACTTGAAGAACCAAAAAAGTGAGTTACTGACATTTTATGCAGACAGTGACACTCCTAAGGTTATTAGTAGCCGAAAAACATCACATCGCTTATCGTCTCATGAGTAAATATTGGAAGGTTAGGAACAAACGAGCCAAACACTTGAGATGTGGATTTCCGTCGTCCTTTCGAACGATGAAATCTTTCATTCGCAACAAAATTTCAGCACTCCGAATTCCTTGAAGTGGATGAGGGAAAAGGACCACCTTGAACCTACCTATTCTCAAGCTGGCATTGAACTATAGTTATCAGTTAGTCGGCGTATTCTATCTGCCTACTTTTAAGAGTTTTTGCGTGCAGCACGGACATAACTTACACGTTTACTTGGTCGCATAAATACCTGTATACTTTGTAGAATTGGACGTCTTTTACAAATATAAATGTAGCCGCAAGCATATTGCAGAGAATTTACTATCAATACTCAAAATTTATATAACCTGTTCAGAAATCCTCATGTAAAACGTGCACCCCCTTTTTTACCCAGAGTTTAAATAGCGATCACCTCCTCCGAAAGATCGATGGTCTTCTTATATATTGATGTTTTTAATTTTTAATTTAAGGTTCACATTTTTATGTTCGGCGTATAAGTCGAACCTAAGTTTTAGGAAAATTTTTTTAGACTTCAAAGGTCGACTTATATGCCGGAATATAACATATATATCATTTAGGAGGATACAAAATTATGAGGCACTTCCAGATGTGCTAGAAACTTGAAAGTTGGTAGGATTATAGGTTTTGATCACAACCGAAGGCAAGAATCCAAAACTTCCAAATTCCAATTTTGAGGGACTATTTTGGCCCCTTTTTGCCCCATTTTTGGCCCATAAGAAAAAACAGAAATTGGTGCAGAGGTTTTTATATTTGCATTTTAAAATTATTTCCCATCAAGATTCGAACTCGGGAATTAAACTATCAGATAGATTATAAATTGTAGTTTCTTATTTTTGAAGACAGAATTAAAATCAGAGTGGAATTAACGTAAATTTGCAGTTTTGATCGGAACAAAGTGATAATTTTTCTGGGTGGCAACAATCGGCTGCCTAGGCAATGAGGTTCATGCTTTCATATGTGTAAGCTTTTAATGAGAATCAGAGGCTTATATTTTAATGCCATTAATGTTAAACTGTGCCTAATGAAGGAAATCCGATACTGATATAATCTCCATTTTGGTGCTGTTATGCCCCAGTATTGCTCCATATATGAACAAAAAAGATGAGGCAGCTCCATTTGACCTAGAGACTTGAAATTTGGCGCAATTATAGAAATTTCTTTACAACAGAAGATGAAATAAAATATTACAAAAATTCCAATTTTTAGGGCTGTTTTGCCCCATTTCTGCCCTCATACGAGTTTGAAAATTATAAGGCACTTCTTAATGTGATACAAACTTGAAATTTGGCAGAATTATGGGTTTTTAGTTACAACAGAAGGAAGAAATCTGATTTGTCAAGATTCAAAATCTTATGGGCTGTTTTGCCCCATTATTGCCCCATACTAGGATTAAAATTATAAGGGACTTCTAAATGAGCTACAAACATCAAATTTGACACGGTTATATGATTTTGTACAAAATCGATTGGGAATAATTTGAAATTGTAAAAATCCTCAACTTTAAAAATGCAGAATGCAAGCACATATTAACTAGTATATATATATATATATCATCATCATAGGTAGTCTGTCCATTGACAGGTCCGTGATTATTCTAGGTTAAACTTGATTCTCCATATACTCCTATTTTCCGCAGTTTTCTTCATGACTTGATAGCTCTCTTTCCCTTTCAAGTCGTCTACTGGCTGAAACCTTTTCCTACCTCTTCCTCTTTTTCCATCAAGTTTTCCTTCTAGCACTTCTTTAATCATGCACTCTCTCCTCAGGTAATGCCCAATCCAGTTCGCCTTCCTCTTTCTGATAGTCTGTATAATCGTTCGCTTCTCTCGTATTCTTCATAATACTTCCTCACCCAGCACCCCTAACCTACACTCCAACCACCCCGCAACCCCCGACTCTACCGCCCAACTCACCCTAATCACCACCTTCTATCCCGGCATCCACGATACCCTAAAAAGCATCTTAAAGGCAGCCCACCCAATCCTCACTTCCTCCCCCAACCAGGTCTCCTTCCCCACACCCCCAATCCTCTCCTTCTGCAGACCTCCCAACCTAGCCAACATCTTGTGGAGAAAAGAACCCCCATCACCCACTCCTCTGCACCCTGCAGGGTCTCACCCCTGCCGCAGACCACGATGCCAAACATGCCCTATAAACCCACCCTCCAACTCATTCTCAAACCGCACCACCAGCATCACCTACCCCATACCAACTGTACCACCTGCAACGTCATCTACCTACTAACCTGCATTCAATGGCCAGCCTTTTACGTCGGACTCACCAGCAATTCCCTCAACATTCGCATGAACGGCCATCGCAACAGCATTAGTCTTAAATGACGGCTACCCATGGCTGTTCACGCAGACAATCACAATCTTAGTTTCAATGTTTGTTTCATGGTGAGGGCCATCCGTGCCCTCCCGGACGACGCTTCCACCCCCTAACTCCGTCAATGGGAACTGGCCCATATCCAAATCTTAAACTCTTTCTCTCCTCCCGGCCTCAATATCCGTTAATATTTCCTTCTTTCCACCCTCTCTTTTCCCTCTCCCCCTTCTACATCCTCCAATCCCCGACCTCTCCACGCTCCCTTCCCTTCCAGCCCCACACCTTCACCCCAGTGTTACTGCCAAATCAGTTTCTCTCTCTTGTGCTGACGAAGGGATCATCTCGAAAACTCCAATAACTTCTACAAATGTGTCTCTGCAGCACCCCAGCGGCTCTCCTTCCGGTAATTGCTTGCTGGGTTTCCTTCAACACCTAGTTGGCCTAAATATTCATTTACGTTTCTTCCTCCATAAGTTTATATATATATATTTAGGGCAACTATGTGTTGGAGGAAACCCTGTGAGCACTTACCGGAAGGAGAGCCGCTGGGATGTTGGAGGGACACATTTGTTGTGTCTCTCTTGTGCTGACGAAGGGATAATCCAGAAAGCTCCAATAACTTCTACAAATGTATATATACAAAAAAAAAAAATATATATATATATATATATATATATATATATATATATATATATCTCCATTGCTGAAGAAGGGTGTCAGCCCGAAACTCAATATTTGTGTTGTTTTTGTGTTTTTTGTGTCTTTTCAGCATCCCCAGCGGCTCTCCAATCTAGGTAAGTGTCCACTGGGCTTCCTCCAACACCTTGTTGCCACCTTTATTATTACCTTTCCTTTTCTTTAAGCATATATATATATATATATTGATGGATAATTTCTTTGATAAACTGAATTATATGGTAATTGGTGTAAGCAATGTTTTAAGCAGACTTTGTAGTTTTTATTATTTGACACAGAAAACTGAACCATCAATAATGGCCCTACACTTTTAATATTTTTTTGATAAAATTAAATAAAATCAGTTTTAGAATAAATGAAAACATGAAGTATGTGAACACCAACATTCAGTCAACCATTGGTAGCATATTCTTGGTGTACAGCGCTCCCTTCCTTTGAAAAGAATAAGAGTCATCATTACGTTTCTGAAATATGTTAAGCATAAATACAAAATACTATATCAGCAATTGTTTATTTTTAAATATCTCTGCTTGCTAAAAGAGGAATTGATGTGCTACTACATACATGCAGTGGTGTATCTAGAAATTTGTTAAGGGGGGGTTTAACCTTGTGAACAAACTGTGTTACATCAAATGCTGATTCATTGAGGCTTAGGAAATCTTCGTTTAATTTTTACTACATCACACAAATAGCATGTTTCGAGATAATACAGCAAAATATCTTAAAAGTAAAATCGATGAGAAATTGCTGACATTACAGGGTTTACCATTGCCGCTTCTAGGTATGAAATTCATAATTAAATTCCCAAGAGATTAATAATCAAGGATGCCAATAGATAATAACAAAATTAAAAGTGAAAAGTGAGGATAAAAGAAATAGTTTTACAATTTCATTGAGAGTAGCACAATTTTATATCAGTAGAACAAAAATAAGTTATAACATTATTAACAGTAATTTAGCATACTAGTGGAAGTGCCCATTGAATTTCATCAGATTTTGCGAATCTAAAACTTGAACGGTGTAACATTTAAACATAGCAAGAATGCATAGTACAGTCATACCTCGCTTAGCGACAGGATTAGGTTCCTCGAAAACGTGTCATAAAATGATTTGTCGCTAAACGAATAGCAATTTTCCATATACTCCCATGTTATAATGCTAGATATGTTCCTAGAAAATTGATGTGTACTACTTTAGAACTAAATATACGCCTTTAATGATCTTTCTGGATATCGGAAATATTTTAATAGTATATATACGGCGCTTTACACTACGGAAAACGTGTGCATTACGTTAAAATACAATTTAATACCAAAATTATGCTGACATACACTTCGATAGCAATATTAATGAGAAACAAGAACTTACCGCTGTTTTGCAGAGATGGGGCCTTGATGATCGAGTGGCAATGGGACCACATGGTCGAAGTCATTTCCGCACCACCCAATGAGGTAAACTTCTCAGTGCGTTGGTTTTTTTTAACGTGGAACCATCCCCTGTAGACCTAAAACCATGGAATTAGGGAAAATTGTAGGGAAGTCATTATCGCTTTAGATGTCACTTGTTTTACTCCTGATTTTCTTCAGTCAAAGACGGTAAAGATTCATCCACACTCGTTGTAGGAGATTGATTTTTAAAAAATGATTCTACCTTCATTTGTGTGCTTTCGGCAGTGTATACTAACAAGGGCTTCAGCATTAGATCTCCACTGGAATTCCCACCAAGCAGAAGAGTGAGGCGATCCTTTGACACTTTAAAACCCAGAGCACTCTTCTCTTCTTTTGAAATAAATGTCCTATCTGGCATTTTCTTCCAGAATAATCCGGTCTCGTCGACATTGAAGACCTGGCTAGGACTGTAGCCTCTGTCTTCTATCACCCTTTTAAAAATTGCTGGATAACTGACAGCAGCATCCACGTCGGCACTTGCACGTTCTCCACTTCGTTTAATGTTGTGCAAACCACTACGCTATTTAAACCTCATGAACCATCCTACACTTGCAACAAAATCGGGTGATTCCAAACTTTCACCTTCTTTGGCTTGTAAATCACGATACACACTCAGAGCTTTAGCTTGAATTATCCTTTGACTCAGTCAGTGGAGCATTTTTCAGAGTTTGGTCTTCTATCCAAATGTTTACTAGTCTTTCCATGTTGCACATGTTGTCAGATCTTGTTCTGGAGGTCTTACTAACACTTAACGATCCTACTGTTTGGGCACTTTTAAAAATTTTTTCTGACTTTTTGCAAATAGTTGTAACAGTGGTTTTAGAAAGACCCATTAAGCGGCCTATATGTGAAGGCTTTTCACCAGCCTTAAAACGACGCAAAACTTCTAATTTCTCAGACAGACTTATAGTTTTTCTAGTTTTCTTATTGCTAGAACATCATTCCACATTATTTGGTCGCTTTGGATCCATATTAAGGCCCTTGTCCAAGCAAAAAACTATAAAAAATGACAAACACACGGAATTAACTATAAGTGCACTCGCGGGATAAAGGCAAACGCCCACTGGCCACTAATGAGTAGGGTGCATGACATAAACGGCATCGGTTATTCCCCCAGTGCCTATGTTCGAGGAGTGTTTTGAGGGGAAATATTTCTCTTCCCCTCCTCTCTCTTCACTGTGATACAATGTATGTAAGTTCATGTTTAAGTTTCGCCGGAGCTCTAATTGTGAGCCGAGGTAACAAAAAACGATCCCTCTGCAATATATTATCTGATTGTAAGAAAATGCGACAATAAAACTATTACTGGGTTTTTACATTACAGCACAGTCATGGTTTTAAATGTCTCATACAGAGTCAAAGGAGCCTGTGCTTGATGCGCAATTATACATTTCGGATTCGGATTGAAGGCAAGCAGAAAAAAAACAAGTGTTGGCGACATACCGACATAATTATATTCTAGTTACGTCATTAAGACGTTGTGTTTTAACAAAGACATATGTATTTCATTCTTTTTACCAATTAAATGAACGTTGAGCTGTAAATAACACTTCAATCTGTTGGGAAAACAAATATAATACATCCTAATACTATAAATACGTATTCTATCAGGTCATTGTAATTTTATGTGATGATAAATTATGGCATTATTATTCATTTTTCTACTTCTCCCACAGTGCTACTGACTGTGATGGATGGCAAAAAACTAAAATTATTAGAAAGAGGTCGTGTAATTTGGAAGAGTGTTGAAACGATGCCGCTTCCTCTAAAGTTTTGCCCCAGTGTTGGTCGTCTTCAAGCAACCCACGTGCCTGGCAAGCTGCTTGAAATGTTTTGTGTAAGACACAATTTACAGTTTTTAAAGCATTGAATGATTCCGGACCTCGCACTTCATACAGTAGCATCCTCAAGTAGCAGCATTCCGAATTGTTGGGATGCACTGTGTAAACCCTGCCAAGAGCGTTGGATTTCTTTACGCCAGGATATCCTTCCACAAATGCCCCTTGTCTTCTTCACGTAAATGTTCCATCACCCCAAGAGTAATAGCTAGGTACCTCATGATACAATAAAGTCTTCACAAAGTCATCTTTGCAGCATAATTCGAAAAATGCCATTAATGTTGTTTTTGGGGGGGTTTTGCACTCTAGTATGAGCATTTTGAAGAGTGAAATACATTCTTTGTCCATTTTCGAGATGGACTGCTAAATGGACTATGGTTGGTGCTCTTTCGTGGACTGGAAAAGCAAAAATCCTCCATATAGCTTCAGATGCGCTCAGGTATCGCCCGGTTAGGTAAGTATTAATTTCGTCTATTCCTCCTTCCAATGAAAATGTAGCCTGATCAGAGCTTTTATTGACATACTTGCATATATATTGATAGACCTAACTGAATTACAGTACTCGACATTGATGTGAGCATTAAACGCTCTGGAAAGTACGGGGCAATATGGTACAACCCATCGATTATCAACGGTGACAGAATGACCGTGATGTGAGGTCAACACTGCTGTGTAGCCGCCACTATCAGATGCACGTCGCCTGTATTTTGGATACCCATCTTCTCCCGTTTATGTTTCAGCGAGGAAAGCTTTCGGAAAATTTTTAGTGCACCTCCCAGATTGCATGCAAGGAGAGTTAGGATTAAGAGGCCCACATGGGCCATGTATCATATTCTTTTTTATGTTATCGTGTAACAAAGGATCTTCATGTGCATTTGGTAATTCAGCACTTATTATTTTATCTATTTGGTTGGTCCTAATTTTGTCTTTTAACCAGACCAAAATGTGCACATGCCGAAGGTCTCTTTTTTGCCATTTTACAGTATGCATTTTGGCAATGGTCTCGCCAAAAATTTTATTCTTTACTGTGAAATCCATAAGTTTCTGTACTTTTAGATGAAACACGCGACTTATTATATCACGACGATCATGTGGTATTTGCTCAGGAAGTGGGTTGTCTGTTATCTCTGATGATTTAGGATTGCATGTAAAGGTAGTAAAAAGATCCAGCTGGCCAAAATTCCTTACGTACACCATGGCATCTTGTGTATTATCGTACATGTATCTTGGCCCTCCTGTGAAAGACGAAGGCAAAACAACTGTCCCAAGTCGGACACGTTTTCGTTATTGTTAATTGCATCGTGCAAATCTATATAATTTTCGACTCTTAAAGTACTTTGATTAACCCTCATAAATTGAAGTCGTTCTGATTCAATTTTTGCGTACATATCCACCGAGAACTGATTTAGTAAGGCTCTGAAATAATGAAGAGGACTGAACTGTCCCCGCCGCATCATCATTCGATACCCATAAAAATTCATCGCCGATACAGTTTTAGCCGTATTTGGGGCCCCAGAAATAGGATTAACTTGTGGTATGCATTTACTGTACCCATCCTCACAGCGACTGAACATTAACGGGTATTGTAGAGCATCATAAGATCTGTGTGGTTCACTAATTCGCTGGGTGGGATTGTCTCGGGCCTTTAAAACTCTATCGCGCCTACGAAATTCTTGTCCTACGATGAGTACTGCGACTTCATTTGTCGTGGGAGCGTTGTACATACCTCTGTGTTCCCCGACAGGTCATCTGTCGGCGTGGATGATAACTTTAAAATTATGACTGTCAGGAGGCATGCTTTCTAGAGCGGTTTTAAAATCACGTACATAAGAATTATGTTCATGCAACATTTGCTGTAAGACTGTAATTAAACGGACATCAGTATTACCAGAAACATCGGATCTTCTTTGTGCTTCAGCCTGTGCGTCGCCCATAAAATAAATTTGTAAAAAGTTTGGATTTCTGTCACCAGTAGGTAAAAAACTTCCAATTAAATGATATATCTGGCCCTGGACTTTGAATGTCGGCATGAAATTGCCTTCCTCAATACGCTCACCACCAAAAGAAGTCATTTGGAACGCTGCATTGTATTTTCTAGGATTCTCTAAAAAATTGTTAGACATGTGAAGTTGCCATAACAAAATGCTTCTAAAGGGCTCCGGTGGCGGTAGTATTTCGTTTGGTTTAACTTTCCTGTTTAAGCAGCATAAGCCTCTTCCATTTATAGGCTGCACAAAAACTGCAAACTTCAGACATCGTGCCAATATCAACATAATTCCCATACGCAATGGATTTGTCATAACAAAACCCAGAATTCGCCTTGGGAGTCCATTGCGCACGGGACAAGGCTGGCTCGTTATATTGTGCATGACGTGCATTATCGACAATACGTCTGTGTAAAGTGTCTTCGGGAGATTCATTTTCCCGGGCCTTAGCATGTCGCTCACGATCCGCAGTTTGTTCCTGTTCTCTCTGGTCAGGTGTTTGCATTTCCTGAGCTCTGACATGGCGTTCGCGATCAGTCATACGTCTCAATTGTCTTTGTACCGGTGTTTCAGCCTCGCGAATACGTTGGTACCGCTCACTGTCAGTAGCAAGTCTCTCTTCCCTTTGTTCAATCGTTTCTATTTTTCTGCTTCGAGATGTTCGTTCTCGATGATCGGCAAGGCGCACCTCTCGGTCTTCGGGACCTTCTCTTTGCCTCGTTAAAGACTCTCGGAGACGATTATTATTAAGTCTTTCGTCTCGTTCATCTGCTGTTTCCGGTGATCGAGAGAAACGCATTCGTTTCGCATCTCGAGAACTACGCCCGATGTTAGACTTAAATCTTCTAGGCATTTTCTTACCAAAACAATACACTCCTTACTTCAACGATATCACACAGATGTACGTAGATTATGAGAAATACGCAAGAAAATTGTTAGAATGAGAAGTGAAAAAATAATGCATCAAAATTCAGCTAGCGCAACAACGTGTCTGTTATTGTGGGACCTTGTGACTTCAAACGACTACCAGCGCTAGTAGGCTTTGCAGTCTAAATCACAAAGCAAGAGAGGAGATAAACCCGATGTCGGCATTAGCCTACTCTTAATGAGAAACACCAAGGGGACCAACAGCTTTACGTCCTTTCTCAAGGACGGAGCGCTGATTCGCATGTAAAAAATTCTGAAAAATATCAGGATAATAGCTTTAAATTACATTATTGAACCAGAATTTAAGTAAACAGAATTTAAGAAAATTGGCACCACAGTTTTTTAAAATAAAAATGTCATAACTTTCGACTGCGATGCCACATCTGGAGGGGTTTTCAGCTTTTTTTTGAAGACATTCCAATATGAACTTGAGCAATATCACACTAATGAAAGACACATGCGATCGCTACGAATCTAAACACGCGACTGTATACAAGTTATACAATGTGACTGTGGAAACTATTCCCTATCACGTACCAACATGTATTGGTCAGCTGACAATTGTACTCACTCACACATACAGTGTAACTGCTGCCGTCAAATTGGTTCTAGAATTCGCAAATTTTGATGTGAAGCGGTGCGTTTATCATTCCATAGTGGATTAGGCTACCCGCGGCAAAAATTTTAAAAAGTGCTCTTTTCAAAAACTGCCGGATTTTTGATAATTCCGGATTTTCGAGTGCCGGATTTATGAGGTTCTACTGTATACACACACACACACACTAGTTAATGTGTGCTTGCATTCTGCAAGCATTTTTAAAGTTTAGCATTTTTACGATTTCAAATTATTCCCTATCAATTTTGTACAAAATCATGTAACCGTATCAAATTTCAACTTTGTAGCTCATTTAGAAGTGCATTATAATTTTATTCGTTGCATAGGACAATTATTTCGTAAAACAGTCACTAAGATATCGAATTTTAACGATATTGTATTCCTTCTTTCTGTTGTTAGTGAAAACCCATAATACTGCCATATTTCATGCTTGTATCTCATTAAGAATTGCCGTATAATTTTTACATTTGTATGGGATGGAAATGGGGCAAAACCGCCCCTTAATATTTGGAATTTTTGCAGTTTTTTTATTTTATTTTCAGTTCCATTGAAATTTCTATAACGGTGCCATATTTCAAGTCTGTAGTTCATTTGGAGCTGACTCTACATTTTTGTTCTCGTATGGAGCAATACTGGGGCAACAGAGCTCCAAAAATCGGGATTATTACATTATAGGATTTCCTTCATTAGGCATAATTTAACAGTAAAGGCTTTAAAACATAAGCCTCTGATTCCCATTAAAAGCTTACCCATATGAAAGCATTAAGGCTGTTGCCTAGGAAGCCTATTGTTAGACCCAGAAAAATTACCACTGTTTTGTGATAAAAACTATAAATTTACGCTAATTCTACTCAAATTTGAATTCTGTCTTCAAAAATAAGAAACTACAGTTTATATCCTATCCGACAGATTAAGTCTCGAGTTCGTATCTTTACGGGAAGTAATTTTAAAATGCAAATATGAAAACCTCTACAACAGTTTACATGTTTTCTTATGGGAGAAAAATGGGGCAAAAAGGAGCCAACATAGCCCCTAAAAATGGGAATTTCGCCAGTTTTGGATTTTTTCCTCTGGTTGTGACTAAAAACCTATAATCGTACCAAATTTCAACTTTCTAGCACATCTGGAAGTGCCTCATAATTTTGTATACTCCTATATATATATATATATATATATATATATATACTAGTTAATGTGTGCTTGCATTCTGCAAGCATTTTTAAAGTTTAGCATATTTACAATTTAAAATTATTCCCAATGAATTGTGTACAATATCATATATCTGTATCAAATTTCAACTTTGTAGCTCATTTAGAAGTGCATTATAATTTTATTCGTCGCATAGGACAATTATTTGGCAAAACTGTCGCTAAGATTTGCAATTTTAACGATATTGCATTTCGTCTTTCTGTTGTAACTAAAAACACATATTTCCGCCAGATTTCATGTTTGTATCTCATTACGAATTGCAGTATCATTTTCACACTGGTATGGGTCATATATAGGGCAAAACCGCCCTTAAAATTTGGAATTTTCGGAGTGTTTTATTTTATCTTCGGTTGCAAAAATTTTTTATAACCTGGCCATATTTCATGTCTCTTTGTACATATGGAGCTGCCTCATAATTTTTATTATCGTATCGAGCAATACTGGGGCAAAACAGCCCCAAAAATAGGGATTATTACATTATCGGAATACCTCCATTAGGCATAGTTTAACATTAAAGGCATTAAAATATAAAGAGTAAGTGCAGACAAATAATTTTTAACACAAAAGTTTGCACCCCTGCGCCTATTTACATGTTTTTCTTTATGGACAATATTCGAAAAAAGCAACCCCTAAATTTTATAATTGTAAAAATTTTATAGGTTTCATCATTTGTTGCTAATACCTCACATTTCCGCAAAATTTTATCTATGTAGCACCTCTAGAATTGCATTTATATAAATTTCATTGTTTAAACTTTATGAATTTTCAACAGCCACAATAATAAAATTTTCTAAAAATTTTCAAATCTAACTGTAACTGAAACACAATTCCTTAATTTTCAGCTTTCTAGTTCGTACGAAGGTATATAAAGATTGGTCAATTTTTTTTAACATTTATGAATTTTTAACGGCCGAATAAATAAACATTTTCAAGTTTCTATAATTCCCACATCGTTATTTGGTAAATTCTACTGTCAGAAAAATTTCAGCATTGTAGAACATTTAGAAGTACATAAACCATGAAATATTTTTCAAAAGTTTATAATTTTTAATGGCCAATAACTTAAGATATTGTAAATTTCTATTTTTCCTGTCCATTACTCCATGCTATGTTAATATGAGCTTGCATTCTGCAAGGTTTTCTAAATTTTACTATTTTCACAAATTTAAATTATTTACCATCGATTTTTTACGAAACCATTTAACCGTCTCAAATTTCAAGTTAGAAGATCATTTTGAAGTGCCATACAATTTGAATACTCGTAGGGGCAATAATGGGGCAAAACAGCTAATAGGATTTTGAATTTTTACAATATCAGATTCTTTCCTACTGTTGTAAGTAAAAACCCATAATTCTGCCAAATTTCAAGTTTGTATCTCATTGAGAAGTGCCTTATAATATTCACAGTCGTATGGGGCCGATTAGGGCCAAAATCGCCCCTTTAAAATTGGAATTTTTTTCCGATGTTAAAATTTTATCTTAGGTTGCAATGTAATTTCTGTTATCATGCCAAATTTAAACTCTCTAGTACTTATGCAGCTGCCTTGCCGTTTTTGTTCTCATATGGGGTAATAATAGGGCAAAATCCTCAAAAATGGGGATTATATCAATATCGGATTTCCTTCATTAGGCATAGTTTAACATTAAAGGCATTAAAATATGAGCCTCT
>JAXCHB010000188.1:8770000-8787500 GCA_036926305.1 Uropetala carovei
GAAAACCGCTCCGCATTTTCCTAGTCAAATGAATGAAGGAAGAAAATCCTGCACAGCTTCTCCCCCTTACTCCCCTCTCTCCCTCCAGCTCTCTCCCTCCCTTTCTCCCCCTCCCTCCCTCCCCTCACTCCCATGCTGAACTCTCAATTTTAGCGACAATGGGAGTTGTCATGGTAGCTTATAATTGGTATTGTAATAAAATTGATAAAATCACGTATTTTATTGATTCTAACTGCATTTCTACTCGAATTCGACCAGAATTCAGAATCTGTCTTCAATAAAAATAAACTTCGATCATTCCCGCAAAGAAGTATCCAGGTCTCAAGTTCGTACCGTGATTTTAAGTAATTTTAAACTGCAAATATAAAGTAGTCTACACTCATCCTTGTATTTCAGTTGCAAGATGCGGCAAAATACGTGACGTTTGATAATTAAATTGTTTGCCATTTCGGCTCAAAGTGACGGACAGAAACAAAACCTTGACCATTCACTAAGTTAGGATGTAAGGAAAAATTGTACCAAATTTGGTAATTCTAGCTTTTATCGTTTAGGAGGAGTTCCATGAACAAACCAACAAACACACCCTCCAAAATATATTATAGGAGACTAGCAGAATTTCCCGTTGAATTTCAACGGATTTAGTGAAGCTACTACAGCACAACATACAAACTCTTTAAAATACATATATAGTAGATACTTTTAAAAGTACAATTAGCTTTTCTTAACAATTAATCATATTTGCTTGTAACAATCCGTTTCACGTATTGCATTCAAATATTGCGATAATTTTGTTTCCTATCATCTCACTTTCGCCAAATCCAGCTTCATTTCTTGTGTAATTATATCTCGCTGAAATATTTACTTTTATGTCTTGTAAGCAAGTTTCTTTCGCATAATTCTTCAAATTCCTTCGCTGTAAATGCCGTACCTCGATCTGTAATTAAACGCTCAGGACACAGAAATAAGCTCGTAATCTCACTGATAGCTTCATGCACTGGCTTGGTTTTTGTGGTTTTCACTGCCTTTAGTAGGATGAACTTTGTAAAGTTGTCTTGGTACACGCGAACATACTCGTTGCCCCTTTTACTTCTTGGGAATGGCCCTAAGTGGTCCACGTGAACTGTGTGAAATGGGATGGCTACATGCTCTAAACTGTACAACTGCCCCTCTTTTTTACATCCCAGTCTCTTATGATAAGCACACTCAATGCAAGCTGCAATATATTTCTTTACCCTTCTTCTCATCTTCGGAAACCAAAAATATCTCTTCACGTGTTCTAGGGTTTTCTCTTCTGCGTAATGTCCCATGTCATCATGACTTCCCTTTAGAATGCGCCAAATAGAGTTCTTAGGCATAACCCAACGGACCCCACCGTCTACCTTTCTACAGACACGGTTGTCTTTCAGCACATAGTCTGTGTGGATCTGCCTATCCTCATTGGCGACCGCAGGTTGCTGTAAGGTGCGATGTATTTTCTGGATAGCTACATCCTGCAGCTGCATCGTTAATAACCAATCATCCTGATTAATTCGCAACGTGAAGATTTTCAAGTCTGCTGTATCCGGTTCCTCGGAATCTCCCACGGGATTTCGACTGAGGGCATCAACGTGACTCATGTTGCGTCCTGGTCGGTACTCGATCGTGAAATCATACTCTTGTAATCGAAGCCACCACCTCGCTATCCGCGGTAACAATTCTTTCTTGGACATGGTGGTCTTTAAAGCATTACAGTCAGTAACAACTTTGAAGGGTCTGTTCAATAAATACATTCGAAATTTGTCTACGGCTTCAACTACTGCCAACGCTTCTAGCTCATGTCTGTGATAGTTCTTCTCTAGATCTGTCGTCTGTCGGCTATAATATGCCACAGGTTTTTGAGATTCTCCTTCTCGACGCTGTAAGATAATCCCCGCTAGTCCATTCTTACTGGCGTCAGTGTGAACTTCATGTTCGGCATTTACATCAAACAACGCAAGTGCCGGACGCTCGATTAATCTTTTCTTCAGCTCTTGAAATGCGTTTTCTTGTTTCTCTGTCCACTCGAATGCCGTATCTCTCTTCGTCAAGAGCGTTAATGGCTTGCTTAACCCATTCAACGCGGCACGGAAAATCCGAGTTCTTTGCCGGTGGCTGAATCCAGTTTCCTTTCATTTCCAGTAGAATTTAGTGCAAGAAATGCAGATATGAAAAAATTTAACGAAAATACGCAAAAATAGATTTTTAACGATTTTTTGAAATACTTACCGATACAACGAGTTATTACAGAAAAAATACGCAAATCGTCGAAAAAAAGTAATAATATAAAAATGAATTTTCCTATAATATAAAAAGGACCTGGAAAGAAAAGAAAACAACCTTTAATCGATAATAAAACGACTAATTTTCATTCACTGACGGTAATTTGAATCGAGTACTTACCGAAAAATTATTAGAGGAAAAACACGCAAATCGTCGAAAAAATTAACGATGTACAAATGAATTTTCTTATAATATAAAAAGGAATTGGAAAGAAAATAAAATAACCTTTAATTCATAATAAAACTAATTCTCAATCACTATAGGAAAATCAGAGTGAATACGTACCCAAAAAAAGAAAAAGTCGAAAATCCGAAGAAAATCTACCAATTGCAAAACGGACTTTTCTCAAGCGCTGGTTAGGGTCAAACTGATGGCTGGAGACGCATAGGAAACTCATTCCGCCGGCGGTCCTTTACCCAGACCGCTAGAAACAGATGTAGCGCTATGACTGGAATTCCAGTCATGCCGCCAGCCGATTGAACCACGATGACTGGAATTCCAGTCATGCCGCGTTGAATGGGTTAACGTAGCGAATCCTAGTACAAATCTTCTAAAGAAGCTCGTCAAACCAATAAATTGTTGCACT
This sequence comes from Uropetala carovei, assembly GCA_036926305.1. NCBI lineage: Eukaryota > Metazoa > Arthropoda > Insecta > Odonata > Petaluridae > Uropetala > Uropetala carovei. Next base: position 8,772,885 of record JAXCHB010000188.1, read on the forward strand.
TCATGAACATTCTCCGGCCTTCGAAATTCTTTAACTGCCTGAATTTTTCTCTCGTCTGGTCGGATCCCATCTTTGGTTATTTCAAAGCCCAAATAGTCTACTCTGGTTTTGAAAAATTCACATTTTGATACTTTTAGCGCTAGCCCCAATTTCTTCAGTACTTGCAACAGTCTTTCTAATCTCTCTAACCCTTCCTTCACCGTTTTGCTGGGTATCAACAGATCATCCTTATAGAGTGGGACCTCTCCTGGTTTTGTCATTCGCACTACCCTTTTCATCATTTGATTAAACACTGCAGGTGCGTTTACTACTCCGAAAGGCATTTTTGTGAACTCGTACAGTCCACTTGAGGTGACAAAAGCTGTCAAGGGTCTCGTCTCCGGGGCCACAGGGATTTGATAGTATCCCGACGCCAAGTCTAAAATGGTAAAATAACTGTTTCCTGCAAGCGCGTCTAATTGTTCCTCGATGGCTGGCATGGGGAATTTTATTTTTTTCGTCTTCAAATTCAATGCTCTGTAATCGACGCACAGCCGGTCTTCTCCGTTAGCTTTCTTCACTAACAATGCTGGGCTTGTGTATTCTGATGTCGACTCCTGCACGATACTCATTTTCATTAACTCATCGACTGCCTTTTGCATAGTCGCTCTTTGGGCGTACGGTAGGCGATACGGTCTTAAATTTACAGGGTGGTTATCCAACAATTCTATCTCGAAACTGGCAGACTCTACTGTACCCAGTTCACTCAAATTCTTCGCAAAACATTCTCGATACTCATTCACCATTTCGTATACCGCATCCTTCTCCCCTTCAGACAGGTCGTTATTCAAATTTATTTCTTCCATTTCTATCCCGGTCCTCTCTTTGACATTTCGAACTTTGGCTTCCAAGTTACTTTCTTCCTCCTGCCCATCAGTCTCTCTCCTAATTACAAGTTTCTGATAGCTCTTCTCAACTCGAATCCCCGATTGGTCTAGGGCGCTTCGTCCTAGAATTATGGCATCGTCTTGCGAACAGTTTGGGACCACAAGCACTTCTACCTCAATGCTTACGTCGTCCACGACAAGGGTTAACGGTTTGGAGCCTATTACGTTACTTTTCCCACAGCCGAATCCAATCAGACTTTTTTGACTCGCAAAGTATTCTACACCTAGCTGTTCAGCGACATCTTGCCTCATGGTCACAACATCGCTCCCTAAATCAATGAACCCAACAACTTGTTCATCATTAACCTTTATCCATTTATAATATTCGTCTTTACTTTGGTCGTTCGGCACCGAAATTCTTTGGACTCGCCTTTTCATTTCCAAATTCTGTCTATTAACTTGGGTTCCCTGAGGGCATTCCTTCATCATGTGTCCCTCTTTATTGCATCGGAAACATCGCCTGCTCTGCTGTCGTTCCGGGCAATCCTTAGCCATGTGTCCCAGGCCGTTACAATTATAACACCTCGCCTGCGTTGTCTGTTTATTTCTCCTCACTACATTACCTTCGTTTGGCGGTTCAATTGGGACACTATAACGGTTAGCTAAAAACTGTCTTTCACCTAATCTCGCTCTTTCTGTAATACTTTCATAGCGCTTTATCTTGAGCAGTAACCCTTCAACATCTTTGAACTCACACAAAGCCAGCGACCTTACTAATTCCTTGTCACCTAAGCCGTTCAAAATGTATTTAATCAAGGATTCTTTATCTATGTTACCTCGTCGCGCTATCGCTTTCATGGCATACACGTATGACTCATAGGTTTCGTCGCGCTGCTTCTTCCTCTTCGTGAGACTCATGTGGACATCGGCCTGATCAGCTGTTGATGGGAAACTATAAAGTAACCTTTCTTTAAAAGTCTCCCAAGAATAAACTTCTTCCGCGACACTATTTAACCACAATTTAGCTACTCCTCTCAGCTTATTCACCTCGTGAGTAAGCAATACGGAATTGTCCCACGAATACGCGGAAGCGACCCCTTCCACTCGCCGCACCCACTGTTCGGCGGTAAATCCTAAGGTCGTCGAAGCGTCAAACTCGGGCAACAATCTTTCCGCCATGTCTCGGTGAGCAACTACAGTTGTCGCCATCGTACTACAATGTCCCGCTTCCATTATTTCTCTTTCGCGGTCTAACAACGCGCGCTCTCTCTCCAGCAACTGTCTTTCTCGTCGTAGAATCTCACGTTCAAGGTCGTTATCGCTCGCCCTAGGCGCTAAGTGGTTCTTTGGTCGGGTCACAGAGGGCGTCGACATCGCTCTCGGTAGCTCAGGAAAGCTCACTGCTCGCGTCAAGAACGCCTCGCTTACTCCTGTTCCCGCCACTGGATACGTCATTTCCGGTTCCCCACTAAACGCCATGCGGTCGCTTTTTTTCGCTAATTTCGCTTTTTCAGGTCTGTTTCGACGCTCACAACCCTAGTTATACTTGGGGTATTGTTCACTCGGGAATCACTTTTCTTTCACGTACTTACGGAGGAGTACAGTCTTCATCGGCAAACAGTCGGCTCTCTCACGACGTGCTCCTTTCCGAAAACTGGTTTTTGATCTTCTTATCCTTATCTGATCCCGATCCCGCCGCTGCTCTGTCAGAAAACACTACACCACTTTCCAACTTCCTCCTCGGGGAGGCACACCCGAAAATAACACAACACGTCCAAGGGACTCCAACTTTATTTAAACCCGAATTACACCAGCATTCTGCCCTCCAGCAGAAGCTCTTCCACGAGCCAACACACGGCCCACACTACCACGAGTCCCGTCACACACTCTTCTCTCGCGTCACGTGATCTCTTAGTCCTCTACTTCACCGTCCTGCTTCTGGCAGCACTTCTCGGGGCGGTCGTCCTCGCTTGCGTAACAAGTATATATACAATGGTTATGGAGAATGTAATTTTCTACAACTTTCATTTGAAACAATTTTCCATAACAGTTATTGTTTAGGAGTTATTTATAAATAACCTGGTTTTCAGTTTTCTCCTTAAAAACATCGTTATTGAAACTGAGCAAATAACCCAATGATACTGAATCGGAAGGGTCAAGAGTTGAGGGTTGAGTGTTTCCCCTCGGGACTTCTCTGTCGTAATCAAGACAGAAGGCTCCTGAACGGTGATAAAACTATATATATATATATATATATATATATATATATAGTTTTAAAAAATGGATACACGTATCTATTTTTTTAATTACGTAAATATATTTACATATCAGAATAACGTAACAACATTTTTCAGGCCTGACTATGAGAGAAATTGTGAGTAAAACGTGATTCATTCCATATATAGAAAATTTCACGCAGTCTTTTCCGTGATTTTTTCCGCGAAAGAGAGAAACATAAGACCGCTAAAGACAAAACTGGTCACAAGTGCGGAAGCGCGAAAGATCGAAATACGCGAAAGATAAACCCACAAAAGATGAGCTCTGCCTGTACATGCAACAAAAACTACAATGATCCCCATTATTTCCTTATTACAGACAAGTGGTTTTTATTACAGAAACATTGCTATTATTGTTATGTTATTAAAAGATTATTATACCAATTATATTTTTTATCACTGCTGTTAATAACTAGTGTAATGCCCGTTGAAATATCAACGGAAGAATTATAGATTGAGAAAATCAGATTGTTGTTAAAAATGCGTAGAATAAATTTCCCTTAATCATTGAGGAATGTCAACCATTTCTTCTTAGCTTCTGCTCAGTATGATAAAATGCCTAAGTACAAGATTTCATTCATTTTCGCTCTACCGTTTAGGCTCTAGAGCCAGTAACAGACAGACGGCATTGCAAAAACCACTCTTTCGGATTCAGCGACACCTAAAACGTATATTTCCATATATCCCAATCTTGAGGTCGAATTTTTTTGCGATAACAATACTTTCTCAATATACTTTGTATATGAGAAAGTAAAAAAGAATATTGTACGTGCTGTTGTAAAGCAGATATCGGTGCCATCTATGCGGGTGTTAACGCTGTTATCACGACCTCACCTGAATGATTTGAAGCGTAGAGTTGAGTTTCTCAGAATTTTACAGGAATGTAACACTCCGAGAAAGACGAGGTCTACCATATTGGGAAATCAGCCCCTGCAAGTTAGGCAACTGCCGTTCATTTATTTCATTTCTACTACGGAACTTGAATAATATTTTATTTTCTGATACTCTTTTTGTGTTCTTTTATCTTGTTTAAGTCTCTCTTTCAATGAAGTTCATTTTCCCGTATCTTTCTCTATTTTTCTGCAGACACCAATACAGAGGACAAATGATCCGTTCTTGCTAGGATGGGAAATGAACCCTGTATTTCCCATTGCCTTAATTACTTCTCTTTCACAATTTCGTCTTTCGCGGTGTTTTCAGGAACGTAACCCTTGCGAAAGACGAGGTCTACCTGTATGTATAATTAAGTATGAAAATTTATTAAAAACATATAATAAAATATAAATTCTTTTTATAAATAAATTTTCTGTAGATAATTTCTCATTAGTAGCTCTTTGTGGTAAACGTTGAAGACCAACTGGATAAGTATCTATTATTTAAATAAAGGCCTTAAAAATATTCTTTCATTAATATTTTTTGTGGGATATTTTCATTTACCTTTATTTGGCTATTTATTGATATGCTATCGTCTCTAATCTACATAGTGTTAAAAATAGCAAAACTTGCCATTTAAATATTTAGAATACTGAAAAAGTAAATTTATTATAAAAAAATTCAAGTTTTGATCAATAATAATGATACAGTTCAGTAGCCCAGAGATGCCCTACATCATAAATTGCCATATTATATAGATTATTATTATGGAAATTGATCAGTGTTACAGGAATCAAAATGTAATAATCAATTGTTTTTTATCATAAGGTGAATTTTTTGGAAGCATTCTTTAACTGAAATTTTAGTGTTGAAATAAAATATAACGAACAATAATACGCTAATAAGTATATATGATGGACCTGAAAAAACCTCCATGCAACGAAACTCCTTACAACAAAGTGTCAAAACTTGGGTCCCTTCAATTTCGTTATAAAAAGGTTTTACTGTACCACTGATTTTTATTTATCGGCATTTAGTTTGATGTGTTATGTATTGTGTGTTGTAATTTTAAATAATTTAGGATGTGGACATTTCTAATTTACCATATATCTTCGAGTATAAGTCAATTTGAGTATAAGTCGTAGTGTACTTTTTAGCCTAAAACAGCATCTAAGTATAAGTTGCAAAGAAAACGAAAACAAGATAATTTTGAAATTTACAAAAAATATATGTATATATATATATATATATATGAACCTCTACTTATGAACATTCAAGAAATGAACAATTTGTATTTACGAACATTCCACATTCCAATGAATTGTGCGTCACACTTCATTTCATCCTCAGGCACTTACAAACATCGGTTGCAGTAAGAACACCTAAACTTGTCAACACCTGTCATTTACCATTTGTATTCAAAACCGTACGGGCATGTGTTTGTATATCTATGTATTGTTTACTATTAACCTTGAAATATGTAAAGCAATCATAAACATAATGTTTGTGAAAGTGCTATGAGTGATAAAAACATCAAGTGCTTTTGATGTAAACTAAAATGGGCATAATAAATAGATCAGAAAAGGTGAGTTGCTTGCTTTGATTGGTTGTGTTTATGATCTCAATTTTTCAACAATTGCAACCATTTTAAAAGACAAAGGAAAAATTGGTGATCATATTTGCAATGCAGGCTCTGTTCAGTCTGTGATTATAAGTAAAAATCGAAGTGTCATCGTTGAAGAAATGGAACGATGTTTAACAATTTAAATTCAGGATCAAAATAAAAGAATTGGTACAACATACATTGTACAAACTTTCTCATATAATAATGCATCGTTTAGTTATCTTTAGAAAATGAAAATCATATGAGATGTAAACGCAAGTAACTAAAGAATTTGATCAAATTGTTGTTAAAAATGTGTAGAATAAACTTCCCTTAATTATTGAGCAATGTCAACCATTTCTTCATATACTCTGCTGTGTATGATAAAATGCGTAAGTATGAAATTTCATTCATTTTCGCTCTACCGTTTAGGCTCTAGATCCAGTAACAGACAGCCAGACAGACGGCATTGCGAAAACCACTTTTTTGGACTCGGCTACACCTAAAATGTATATTTCCGTAAAAATCTCGAGGTTGATTTTTTTCATGATAACAATACTTTCTCAATATACTTCGTATATGAGAAAGTAAAGACCAATGCTTCAGTATTGAATTGATTCTTCTCTTCACTGTTTGGGTATGTTTTTTAAAGATAAAATATAAATTTTAAGTATGGCGATACTGTATTATTTTATCTTTAGTCTTCGCATTTACCACTAGTTAGCATGAATTTTTCATTCTAATGCGCTTCAAGTCAGTCATGTTTTATTATTGACCCAGAAAAATGTCCATGTAGTTTGCAACTCGAATATAAGTTGAAGGTAGGGTTTGATCGGCCTAAAAGCCAAGAAATTTCTTGACTTATACTCGAAGATATACGGTAGTTTTTTCTTGAAAAACGATTTCATATAGAAAGTTTTTAAATAGATTTTTCCAGTAATATAAGGTAATATTTACAGGGAACAATAAACATTTACAAATTGCTCTATATATAGCTAGACAAAATTTTAAGGGCTAAGGGTTGAATACAAATTAATTGTTTTGGATGGAATCAGCATAAAAATAATAATTTTACAATTTCCTAAATCATGCCTTTAGTTGAATTAACTGAACTTATTAATGCAAATTACTACAGTTTAGATCATCATAAGCCATGATATGTTCCCAAAGGTACTAAAAGATATTGCATAAAATAGCTCTTAGGAAATTCTCTATGAAATCTGAGGCCATTATTGTTGAAACATGCTTGTCCTGGAAAATATCAGGTGGTGCATCCAATTCCATTCGTGGCATGAGGGTGGCAAGCTATGATCCAGATGATCCTGTACAGAATGGGAGTGGAGGAATGGGGAACGGAGGAGGAGGTGGGACAGGCAGTGTTGGAGGAAGCATGGAGAATCGGCATCAGAGGTTGCTGCTCCCCAATCAAAGAGTCTCGACTATCAGCAGTCACTACAATGAGAAAACAATGCTGCTGAGTTCAGATGATGAATTCCAGTAATGATGACAACGTTCCACTGCCTTTCTCTGCATTTCCCCTTCCATTTGCTCATCCTCTTCCCTTTTTTCTGTTTCCTTCTGGAGGATGTCTTGTGTCTTGCAGGTGAGCTTCTTCCATATGATCATTTGGCATTTTAAAAGTAAAACAATATATATATATATATATATATATATATATATATATATATATATATATATATATATATATATATATATATATATATATATATATATATATATTCTCACACACGCAGTGCTTTGTTGTGATGGTACGCGCAGGTACGGCATACCAGCACCTTTTTTCAGAGCGATGTTGACACCCATCTAATTTCGGCACATTTTCATTTTTTTAATTCTTTTAAACCCAAAGTAATATATGGACTCTGATAATGTTAAACATTTTGATTTTAATTATCAACTTCGTTATCAAAAGTTCATCAAAACTTCAATAGAGAAGGGGGAAGAGGGTGCAGGAGGAGGTGGAGGGGGGTGGGAGTACCTGCACCTCTTTCTACAAAACAGCACTGTGTGTGTGTATGTATATATACTAGTTAATCGGTGCTTGCATTCTGCAAGCATTTTTAAAGTTTAGCATTTTTACAATTTCAAATTATTCCCAATCAATTTTGTTCAAAATCATATAACCGTATCAAATTTAAACTTTGTATCTCATTTAGAAGTGCATTATAATTTTATTCGTCACATAGGACAATTATTTGGCAAAACGGTAGCTAAGATTTCGAATTTTAACGATATTGGATTTTGCCTTTCTGTTGTAACTAAAAACCCATAATTCTGCCAAATTTCATGTTTGTATCTCATTACGAATTGCAGTATCATTTTCACACTGGTATGGGTCACATATAGGGCAAAACGACATTAAAATTTGGAATTTTCGCGGTGTTTTATTTTATCATCGGTTGCAAAAAAATATTTATAACCAGGCCAAATTTCAAGTCTCTACGTACATATGGAGCTGCCTCATAATTTTTATTCTCATATGGAGCACTACTGAGGCAAAACAGCCCCAGAAATAGGGATTATTACATTATCAGAATACCTTCTTAGGCACAGTTTAACATTAAAGGTATTAAAATATATGCCTCTGATTCCCATTAAATGCTTATCCATATGAAAGCATTAAGCCTGTTGCTAGGAAGCCTATTGTTAGACCAAGAAAAATTATAACTTTTTTGCGATAAAAACAATAAATTTAGGCTAATTCTACTCAGATTTGAATTCTGTCTTCAAAAATAAGAAACTACAATTTATATCCTATCCGACAGTTTAAGTCTCGCGTTCGTATCTTGATGGGAAGTAATTTTAAAATTTAAATATAAAAACCTCTGAAACCTTTTACATGTTTTCTTATGGGCAAAAAGGGGCCAAAATAACCCTTCAAAATAGTACTTTCGACAGTTTCGGATTTTTTCCTTCGGTTGTGACCAAAAACCTATAATCATACCAAATTTCAAGTTTCTGGCACATCTGGAAGTGCCTCATAATTTTGTATCCTCATATATATATACTAGTTAATGTGTGCTTGCATTCTGCAAGCATTAGTATCGGAAAAATAATTTTTTGACGCAAAAGTTTGAACCTCTTCACCGCTTTACGTGTTTTCCTTATTGAAAAACTTTAGGTAAAAACAGCCCCTTAATTAATAATTATAAAACATTCATAGGTTTTTAACATTTGTTACGAATACCTCACATTTATGCCAAATTTCATTGATGTAGCATCTCTAGGAGTGCATTTATATAAATTTAATTTTTTTAAATTTTTGAGTTTTTAACGGCCACAATAATTAACTTAAACAAAATTTTCAATGTTAATTGTCACGGGAACATTATTCCCTAACTTTCTTAAAATTTTCAGCTTTCTTTGCTCTTCAGAATGTACATAAACTTTATTCAATTTATTTAACATTTAAGATATTATTACGGTCGAACGAATAAAATTTACAAATTTCTATAATCCCGTTTTCATTATATGGCAAATTCTACCAAAGGAAAAAATTTCAGCTTCATAGCTCATTTAGAAATACCTAAACCGTGAAAAGTTAGTAAAAAGTTTGTAATTTTTAACGGCCAACAAAATACATATTGTTGCAATTTTTCCTCTGATTATTTTTTTTTAATTCAATTATGTATTAAATTTCAGCTCAAACTATTATAGTTTGCACTGGAAATTTGTATGCCCTCTATATTCTAAGTAAGGTCCATCAATATATAATGAAGAAGCATTTTTAAACTGTAGGATTTTTACAATTTCGAATTATTCCCTGTCTACTTTTAAAAAAATCATGTAAGCGTGTCAAATTTCAAGTTTGTAGACCATTTAGAAGTGCCTTATAATTTTATTCCTCGTATGGGGCAATAATGGGGCAAAACAGCCATAACGTTACGAATTTTTACAATATCGGATTTATTCCTTCTGTGGTAACTAAAAACCCATAATTCTGACAAATTTCAAGTTTGTATCTCATTACGAAGTGCCTTATAATGTTCACATTCGTATTGGGTAGAAATGGGGCAAAACCGCACATAAAAATTTGAATTTCTGCTATTTTTTTATTTTATCTTCGGTTAGAATGAACTCTCTATGATGGTGCAAAATTTCAGGTCTGTAGCTCATATTGAGCTGCCTAACCTTTTTTGTTCTCGTACGGAGCAATACTGGGGCAAAAGAACCACAAAAATGGGGATTATTACAATATTGGATTTCCTTCATTTGTCATAGTTTAAAATTAATGGCATTAAAATATAAGCCTCCGATTCCCATTAAAAGCTTACCCATATGAAAGGATAGAGCTTGTTACCAAGGAAACCTATTGTTAGACCCAGAAAAATTACCACTGTTTTGCGATAAAAACTATAAATTTATGCTAATTCTAGTTGGATTTGAATTCTGTCTTCAAAAATAAGAAACTGCAATTTATATCCTATCCGACAGTTTAAGTATCGCGTTCGTATCTTGACGGGAAATAATTTTAAAATGCAAATATAAAAACCTCTGCACCAATTTACATGCTTTCTTATGGGCAAAAAATGGGGCAAAAAGGGGCCAAAATGGCCTTCAAAATAGGAATTTCAACAGTTTCGGATTTTTTCCTTTGGTTGTGACTAAAAACCTATAATCCTACCAAATTTCAAGTTTCCAGCACATCTGGAAGTGCCTCATAATTTTGTATCCTCCTATATATATGATATATATATCATGTGTAAGAAGCATCTATATATTATAGATATATATGATATATAAGGGTAGCAACAAGGTGTTGGAGGAAGCCCAGTGGACACTTACCTAGAATGAAGAGCCGCTGGGGGTGCTGAGGACACACGAAAAACACAAAAGAACAAAAACTACACAAAAATGGAGCTTTCGGGCTGATGCCCTTCTTCAGCGACGGAGAAACACACACACACACACATATATATATATATATATATATATATATATATATATATATATATATATATATATATATATATATATATAATAATATATATATATATGGTATATATATATATATATATAATAAACTTTAACTAAATTATAATGTTAATTTTCACCGGAACATTACTCCCTAACTTTCTTAAAATTTTCAGCTTCCTTGCTCTTCAGAAAGTACATAAACATTAGTCAATTTGTTTAACATGTAAGAGATTATTACGGTCGAACAAATAAAAATTTACAAATTTCTATAATCCCGTTTCCATTATATGGCAATTTCTACCAATGTAAAAAATTTCAGCTTCATAGATCATTTAGAATTACCTAAACCATGAAAAGTTAGTAAATAGTTTATAATTTTTAATGGCCAAGAAAATACATATTGTTGCAATTTTTCCTCCGATAATTTTTTTAGATTCACCTATGTATTAAATTTCAGCTCTCCAACTATTGTAGTTTGGGCTGAACATTTGTATCCTCCTATATCCTTCTATATCCTAATTAAGACCCGTCAATATATAATGAATAAGCTTTTTTAAATGTTAGGATTTTTACAATTTCAAATAATTCCCTTTCGTTTTTCAAAAAAAATCATATAAGCGTGTTAAATTTGAAGATTGTTGCTCATTTAGAAGTGCCTTATAATTTTATTCCTCGTATGGAGCAATAATAGGTCAAAACAGCCATAACGTTACGAATTTTTACAAATCCGAATTATTCCTAATCGATTATCTCCAAAACCATATAACCGGGTCAAATTTCAAGTTTGTATCTCATTAAGAAGTGCCTTATAATGTTCACACTCGTATTGGGTAGAATTGGTGCAAAACCACACTTAAAAAATTGAATTTTTGCTATTTTTTTATTATATCTTCAGTTGCCATATTTCAAGTTCACATGGAGCTGTCTCATCATTTTTGTTCTCGTATGGAGCAATACTTGGGCAAAAGTGCTCCAAAAATGAGGATAATATGAATATCAGATTTCCTTCATTAGGTGTAGTTTAACATTAACAGCATTATAATATAAGCCTCTGATTCTCATTAAAAGCTTACCCATATGAAAGCATAAAGACTGTTGCCTAGGAAACCTATTGTTAGACCCAGAAAAATTGCCACTTTTTTTCTATAAAAACTATAAATTTACGCTAGTTCTACTCGGATTTGAATTCTGTCTTCAAAAATAAGAAACTGCAATAGATATCCTATCCGACAGTTTAAGTCTCGAGTTCGTATCTTTATGGGAAGTAATTTTAAAAGGCAAATATAAAAACCTCTACACCAATTTACATGTTTTCTTATGGGCAAAAAATGGGGCAAAAAGGGGCCAAAATGGCCCTTCAGAATAGGAATTTCGAAAGTTTCGGATTTTTTCCTTCGGTTGTGACCGAAAACCTATACTCCTACGAAATTTTAAGTTTCCAGCACATCTGGAAGTGCCTCATAATTTTTTATCCTCATATATATATATATATATGATATATATATCATTTGTAAGAAGCATCTATATATTCTAGATATATATATATATATATCATATATATAGGAGGATACAAAATTATGAGGCACTTCCAGATGTGCCAGAAACTTGTAATTTGGTAGGATTATAGGGTTTTGGTCAAAACCGACGGAAAAAATCCGAAACTGTCGAAATTACTATTTTGAAGGGCTATTTTGGCCCCTTTTTGCCCCATTTTTTGCCCATAAGAAAACATGTAAATTGGTTTAGAGGTTTTTATATTTGCATTTTAAAATTACTTCCCGTCAAGATACGAACTCGAGACTTAAACTGTCGGACAGGATATAAATTGTAGTTTCTTATTTTTGAAGACGGAATGCAAATCCGAGTAGAATTAGCGTAATTTTATAGTTTTTATCGCAAAAAATTGCTAATTTTTCTGGGTCTAACAATAGGTTTCCTTGGTAACAAGCTCTATCCTTTAATATGGGTAAGCTTTTAATGGGAATCAGAGGCTTATATTTTAATGCTGTTAATGTTAAACTACACCTAATGAAGGAAATCCGATATTGATATAAACCTCATTTTTGGGGCTGTTTTGCCCCATTATTGCCCCATTCGATAACAAAAAAGGCGATGCAACTGCATAGGACCCAGAGACTTGAAATTTGGCACGGTTATAGAAATTTCATTGCAACCTAAGAAAAAATTAAAAAATTACAAAAATTCTCATTTTTAAAGGGCGGTTTTGCCCCTTTTCGGCCCCATGCGAGAACAAAAAATGCGTGGCAGCTGCATAGGACCTAGAGACTTGAAATTTGGCACGATTATAGAATTTTCATGGCAACCTAAGACAAAATTGTGAAATTGCAAAAATTCCAGTTTTTAATGGGTGGCTTAGCCCCTTTTCATCCCCATGCGATTGTGATTATTATAAGGCACTTCTTAATGAGATACAAACTTGAAATTTGTCAGAATTATGGGTTTTTAGTAGAGCTGTCAATAATCGATTTTCGAAAACCGATTCTACTTACCGATTTTCGACCGCCGTTTTAAAAGTCGAAAACCGAAAAATCGAAATCGATTTTTACCGAAAAGTCGGATACGATTTTTTTTACCGAAATGTCGAAATCGGTTTTTTTAACCGAAAAGCCGAAATCGATTTTTTTTACCGAAAAGTCGAAATCGATTTTTTTACTGAAATGTTGAAATAGATTTCTACTGAACTATTGAAGTCGGTCTTCTGGATGTCTACATCGATTTTCTCAAAAAAGCCTACAGTATGTGATCGTGGAACGAAGTGACACCGCATCGTGTCCGTTGTCTATGGTAACCCGATGTGCTACGGATCTGAAATTTGGGATGTAGGTAGAACTCCAGGTGAAACAAGTTCGAAAAATAAAATTCTGAAATTCATACTCCAGAACAGACATAATGTATTGGTGACGGCTCACTTATAAATACTGCTCATACTATTTTATTTTATTTGGAGTAAGATTAAGTAATGATTAAGTTATAATTAAGTAAAATTAAGTAATGTATATGTATGATTGTAGCAGTAAATGTAAATCATCTTCTGTGTTTTTCATCCTATTATGAAAATATTACTGCTGTAATCATAAAATGCAGCTTACGAACAAGGATTACTGTAAAGTGCTTCCTTTTCAAATCCTAGAAGAATTTGCCGTTTCTTATTTCACCGGCAAGATGAAAACGTCGCCTGCTGGGAAACGGTAAGGTCCGAAATAGCCTTGAATATCCACGGGTCCATCTGCAATTGTCCGCTTTAATTATCCTTTATTTTTTATTTATAATGGTATTTGTCAGACCAAAGGGCAGTGGGGTATCAGCGTCACACCGCCTTGATTGTTTTTGTGGAATGAGAAAATGAAAGAAAGGAAAATGGAAGAAATGCAAACCTCGATGCATCCTTTGTGTAGAGATTGCCATAATCGAATGATTTCCATAATAGTATGTTTTTTAATTATTATAAATCGAAAAAAAATAGTTTTTTAATCATTTTAAATCGAGAAAAACGACATAGACATCCAAAAGACTGACTTCCCCAGTTCACTAAAAAAAATCGATTTCGACTCCTCGGTAAAAAAAATCGATTTCGACTCCTCGGTAAAAAAAATCGATTTCGACTTTTCGGTAAAAAAAACTATTTCGACTTTTCGGTAAAAATCGATTTCGATTTTTAGGTTTTCGACTTTGACTTACCGACTTTTCAATTTTCGACGGTCGAGTTACCGATTTTCGAAAAAAATTGACAGCCCTAGTTTTTAGTTACAACAGATGGAAAAAATCTGAGAATGTAAAAATTCATAATGTTAGGGGCTGTTTTGCTCCATTATTGCTCCATACGAGGATTAAAATTATATGGCATTTCTAAATGAGCTACAAACTCCAAATTGACACGGTTTTATGATTATGTACAACATTGATTGGGAATAATTTGAATTTGTAAAAATGCTAAAATTTGAAAATGCTTGCAGAATGCAAGCACATAACAACTAGTATATATATATATATATATATATCATGTGTAAGAAGCATCTGTATATTATAGATGATATATATA